>PVLD010005153.1:0-115701 GCA_004027595.1 Dinomys branickii | reverse complement strand
CCATCCACCCATCCATCCATCCACCCACCCATCCATCCATCCACCCACCCATCCATCCACCCACCCATCCATCCATCCACCCATCCTTCACATTGCCACAAACCTCCTGCTCTAGCATCTTTATGGTTTTTCTTTCTTTAGTTCGGGTTACTGAACTCAGAGCTTCACTAATGCTAGGCAAGTGTTCTATATCCCCATACCTCTAACATCTTTTTAAAAACCCTCCCATTTTCTTAGCTGTATATCCCAAAGTATCTTCAGGGAAGTACTAAACCTGTGATATAGTTAAGAAAAGAAAAAACAAAAGAATGCTATGATTAATACTTGGCAATACTTAGATATTTACAACAATATGGTAAAAGTGGAATAATGAACAGGCAAAAGAAAAAGTTGCCAAACTTTACTTAACATAATGCTCCAAAAATGCAACCGAATATGGCTTTCCTATTGGTGACCTCATATGTCTCATGGAGTTGGTGGGGAAATGCTTCGGAAGTACTTCTCCATAGGCCAAGTCCTTAGTTTGACGTTCAAAGACAACCACTGAGCCCACGTATTTCTCCATACTGAGGTCTTACAAATTCCTCTGCAGGAAAGCCTGGGTCCTTCCATGCATTCATAAACATTTTCTTAGCAGGTCCTGTCCCAGGAGCTGGGAGCACTGCTGAGGGACAAAGCCAACAAGTTCCTGTCTTTATAGAGTTCACATTCTGGATGGTCATTATGAAAAACAAAACCTGTTTTTCGCTGGACTGGTCAGGGAAGGCCTCTCTGAAGAGGTGACATTTGAGCAGGGACCTGAGTGACAATGGAACTGGATAAAGTGGTTGGATCTTTATTGTAGTTTATAGGTAGATGTCCCCGGAAGGCCTCTTGCACTCACAGGTGGGACTTTTGGGAGGTGATCGGCTATAGGGAAGTGATACTTATCAGAACACAGAGGGATTTATAGCTAAAGGTGATGTTGGGAGGTGAACCTTGGTCAAAGGAGGTGGGGTCACTGGGGGTGTGGCCTGGGAAGGTCCACCTTCCTCTCTATTCCTTCTCTTTCTCTCTCTCTGTTTCCAGTCACCATGTTATGAAGGCACTTTGCCTTGACATTGCCTTGGAACGAGCTGACTATGGACTGAAACCTTTACATACTGCAACCAAAAGAAACCTCTCCTCCTTTGATTTATGGGTGTCGGGTAGCATGCCTCGGCAACGAGACAGTAACTAAGACCCTCTCTCTTCTCAGAAGACATTGTGTGCACACCCGTGTGCCCAGAGCTTTAGACCACACTCTCCCCTGAAGTCTGCTTTTGCTCTCTGTGGTTCTCCTTTAGTCTAACTTCCTCCAGCAGCTTTCCAGAGGCCCTGCTTGGTCTCCATTGACATCTAAACTCCTCGTCTCATTGACTGCTTCACACTGTAGCTCTTTCCCAGGCTGCTGGCATGCCCATGGGTCTCTTTTTTATACCTTTCTTGAATCTGTACCTGGAATTCAAACCACTGTGTACATTGGGAGTTCAACGCATTAGTGTTTATTGGGGATGGATATATGTTCTTTACTGCAGCCTGGATGAGGAATAACACAGGGCTTCCCCCATGCCAGATTGGACCGATGCTCTGGCTTCCTGAGGAGCTACATGGAGGAGAAGATTCTGACGCTGTGTGTATAGAATGCTACAGTCAGTACCAATCCCTCTCTCCCTGTCTCCATCTCTCTGTCTCTTCGTGCCTTTGTCTCTGTCTTTGTTTCTAGCTCTCTCATGTCCGTGTCTCTGTCTCCTTTTTCCTGGCAGGTGGAGCATAAGATGGAGACCAAGCCAGGGAACCTTGACCGGCTTATGTACTATAGTAGTAGCCCCTAAGGAGGTTTTGCCTTCTCAGCTTTAGAGGGATAAACATTTGAGTATGAGTTTTTTTTTTTTTTTTGTAAAGAAGGAAATACGTTTTCATGGCATCTGAAATCAATAGTAACTAAAAATAACTAGGAAAAAATAAAAAGGGAAAAATGCACCACAGTTTCCTACCACGTACGTGATTCTTTCTCTGGGCGGCTCATTCATCCCTTTGGTAAATATTTACTTGGGGTCTGTCATGAGCCAGGGATGGGGATTTGGGCTAAAATAATACCCAAAGTTGTGAGTGCCTAAGAGGGAAACACAAGACTTATTTTTGTTGATGGTAGAGCATTGTGGGCTGAAGGGCAGCACCCCCCAAAATAAGTACAAGTTTTAACTCCCCAGAGCCTATGAACATCACATTATAAAGTCAGATGTGAATAAGGCAGGATCTCGAGGTCAGAGTGAGTGTATCTTGGGATCTCTGGGCAGCCCCTTGAAGCAGTCACATGTGTCTTTGTAAGAGAGGCAGGGAGAGTTTAGACAGACGCATGATGGGAAGCCGAGAAGTTTGTGGCGCGGAGGCAAAGCAGACAAAAGTCTTAGAAGGCCGGCAGCCGCCCGCCAGAGGCTAGGACTGGAATCTCCTCCAGTGTCTGGAGGGTGCATGGTCATGCTGGTGTCTCCGTCTAGAACTTCTTGCTTCCAGAACTGTGAGAAACAAATTGAATTCGTGGTAATTTGTTCTGGCGGCACTAGGAATCTAATACACAAAGAAACACATGATCTTGGTACAAGATGGAGGTGAGTCCAAAGAAGAAAAATAATTCTACCTCACACAGTTAAGGCAAACACAGGCGTGTGTTATTCTGAATACCTTTCTATGCCTTTCTGTTCTTCACCACGACTTGCACGACTCCCATCCTATCCTGTCTGTGCTTGTGCTGTCACTGATATAGTCACTTTCCTTGCATTAGGGACACTGCTTGTTGCCGTTGTCCCACTACTGTAAACCCCAATGTACGATCTCTTTGATGGTAACTCCTGGGGTCGGGCAGGGAGGCATATACAGGGCACCTCTGTGCTCTGCAGGGCCAGCATGAGCGTCCTGAAGCCAGCAAGGGCACTGTGGTGGGCAGGATCTTTGGAGAGGTGGCAGGTAGAGAGATCTGGTAGGGAAGGAGTGCATGCAAAACACTTCTACTTTAAAAAGAAAAGAATAGGATTAAGGAAATGTTTATGTCCCAACTGAGAAAAGTAGGATGTTTTCTCCTTTGGATCCAGAGAAAGACAAGGGACAATAGCAAACCTAGATTTCTGGATACGCAATGGTATTGCTTGGACTACACATTGGTAGAAGCTGCCTGTTGCTTCAGCTCTGCTCTACATATGGGCTGAAACACAAATAAAGTCATTTGCTGCAGAAGTGCCTCCTTCCTTCAAGGAGCCATGGGAGGACCAAGTGACCTTCAGAGGAATCTTAGACTGTCATCAAATATCCCATGGAAAAGAGTACGCATGGCTTTTGCAGTTAGGGAAAAGAGTGTTTCTTTTATAGGTAGTCACTGTCTGGTGTGTTCTTGTGTTTTGTATTTCCACTTGATGGGGAGGGTGACCTGAATAGGTAGAAGGAGCACAAACTGGAGTTGAGTTTTAACAGAAATAAAGGGGAGTGAGAGAAGGCAGTTCTGACACAGGACAACAGGGACAAGCCTTGAACAGATTGGGCTAAGTGAGATATATTATGACAAGTGAAGATATTGTGCTAAGTGAAATAAGCCCGTCACAAAAGACAAGCATTATACAATCACACTTTCATGAGATACCTAGAATATCAAATTCACAGAAGCAGGAAGCAGAATGGTGCTTGGTAGGGGGCAGAGCTGGCCAACTGGGAGTGGTTATTATTTGATAGGTACAGCGTTTTAGTTTGGTAAGATAAAAAAGTTCTAGAGGCAGGTGGTGGTGATGTTACGACATTGTCAATATACTTAATGTCACTGAGCAGTGCACCCAAAATTGGTTGAAGTGGTACGTTTTATGTTAAGTATATCTTACCACAATAAAGAGATAAAGAAATGGTTGTAGTTTATCTAGGAATTCTACACAAGGAGGAGAGAGAAGAACAGAGGGCTACAGGGAGAACCAAAGGGCTGTTTAGACAGAAACAATAGAATACATATTTATGTATCAGGCAGGCACTGTGCCTCTGAGCTATATCCCCGACCCTTATATTAATGTATCAGAGCCTGTGCTGTTTCGATATCCATCCTGTGACTGAGGATCAGTGAAGTTCTAGTAGCTTTCTAAGGTGGCTTTAAAGCCAGAATTGTGACCTAGGTTCCATGTGTCTCTAGTCTGCTCTGTATTTTCAGGGCCTCTGCTACTCCAGGTTGGGCTTTGTATGTTTGTACCACTTAATCCATGTAATAGCTGGTTCATTGGTCATTATCACATTTCAGAGATGAGGAAACTAGGATTTGGTGAGAAAGAGATTTGCCTAACTGTATGTAGTTCACAAGCAGAAGAGGCTGTATTCGAACCCGGGTCTGCCTGGATTTGAAACACATGTGAGGTTTCCCTAGGGCTTACACCAGGGCCCAGCAAAGTGTCTCAGTCATTCTGGTTTCAGTTTGACTCTCTGCTGCACCAGGATGGGGAGGTTGTTTGTTTGTGTTGTATTACATCGTGGTTTGTTGTTTTATGATGGTCCTGGCTTGTAAGGTCTGTTCTCCACCTTCTTAGAGGTGGTGTAATTCCTACAGGGCCCGCCCTCATTGTTTTTCTGTGGCCTTCTGACAGCCACAGAGTTTTTCTTTGATAAATAAGTGCTCCTGAGATAGTATATAACAGTGATGTATTGACTCATCTGTTTTATTCACTGGGTCATAAAGTGCAAGAAGATAGAGTGTGGGCCCTTTCTGATTTATCCCTGTGCCCTCAGTGCCTAGCGGGTGCTCAGCTCCTAGGAGGGACTCATTTAATATTTGTTGAAAGAATGTATGATTAAATCAGAGAGGCAAAGGAAATGTTATTAACTCTTTAAGATAAGCCTTCTCTGGCTCATAAATAAAATTACCTAAGAAGAGCACTAGTGAGCTATTGCTTGACCTTGGTATTGACCTCTCTTCATCTGAGATCTACGGATTGATTGAGCTCTTGTTGGGTAGGCTGAGGAAGTAGAAATAACTATGACAAATCTTTGGTTCCAAGGAGCTCATGGTCTTGAAGGACAATGCAGAATTATACATAGATCTAGTAAGCAGCACCGGTTGGGTGACCCGAAGAGAGATGAGATTTCTGGAGAAGGCTAAGAAGAGAAACAGAGAGAAGTTGCTAAGACTCTGGTCTGCTTAATGCTTGCTTGACCATGGCCGGTTACGTACATTCTCCCACACTCAGTTTCTTCCTGTGAAAAATAAAAGGGTGGGTGTCAGAGATCCAGTCATCACCTCTTAAAAGACACTGAAAGTCTAATCTCCTGCACCTGTCAGTGTGATCTCATTTGGCAATATGGCCTTTGCAGGTGGTCACATTAAGATGAAGTCACTGAAGTGTCTTTTTTTCTTTCTTTTTTTTTTTTATTTAGACAGGCTTATTTCTCTCTTTGTTTATTGATTGATTGATTGATTGATTGATTGATTGCAGTTCAGGCTGGCCTTGAGCTTGCTTTGTAGCCCAGGCTGGCCTCCAACTCACAACAATCCTGCCTCAGCCTCCTGAGTGCTGGGATGACAGGCGTGTGCCATGATGCCCAGTTTAAAGTGTCATGGAGCTAAATACTAATCCTGTATGACTGGGACCTCATCAAAAGGGGAAATGTAGATACAAAGATAGATACATACAGAGGACAGATGGTGGGAAGACATGGGACAAGATGGACATTCTCAGACCAAGGATGCCTAGGGCTACCAAAAACTGGCATGAAATGGATTCTCCCTCACAGACTTGAGAAGGCAGGCATCGCTCAGGCTGATAACTTGGTTTTGAACTTCCAGACTCCAGAACTGTGAGAGAACAAATCACTATTTTTCAGATCACTCATTTGATGGCTCCTTGTTATGGCAGCCCCAGCAAACTAAGCTAGAAGGCGATGATAGTACGTGTTTCAGGAAGACGTGGGGCTGAGACGAATTAATACAAACGTGTACTCAGCACTGTCCTTGGCACATAGTCAGTGCTTAGTCATGGTGAGCAGGATGAGCACTTTTGAGCTGGAGGAGGGGGCCTCACGGAGTGGACACTTAGGGACTGAAGCACAGATGTTGGGTAGGATGTGGGTACTGGGAGGAGGCAGAGGATGAGGAGTTCATGGACCTTTCATTTACAAACACATCTTGGTACCAGAGACGACATAAGCCCAGCCTTTAGGTTCTTGTCCTTTGGCCTGTGGGCAAGTCAGCATGGTAACGGCGGGGGGGGGGGTCTTTTCTGTTAACAGCCACTTAGTTTTCCTTTATATAGGTCACTCCTCCTTGCTCCAGTCATTCGCTGGCCTTTCCAGGCTGGCCAATCAGAGTTCTCCAGCATCCTGGACATCACGTGGAGGAACAGGGTTATCCCTGGGCATCAATGTGTAGGCTAAGAAAGGTTAAAGACCTCTTTTTCTGGGACAAAGGGCAGTGAGCACAGCACTCTTAGTGATTTTGGAGGACACGGAGTGATTACACAGAGGAAGCCCATGATATGGAATGGGGGGGGAGGCAGATATGCAAAGGGAAGTAGGTCTGAGGGTAGGGAAACGACGGAGATGGGTGGAGGGATGGACGGGTGGGTGTACGGGTGGAGAGCCAGAAGTAGCTGTGGAGAGTGTTCTCTTGTCTGTAAGGACACTAATTCTTTCATGGGGATCTCACCCTCTTCCCTCATCTAAACCTAACCAGCTCAGGTTCCATTTACAAATGCCATCGCACAGGGGATTAGGGAGTCAATAAATGATTGGGGGAAACACGGTTCCATCCATAGCAGGCACATACTGAACATCTGTAATTTTATAGAAATGGCTTGGGACGGTGTCTTTACAAATTGACTTTGACTACATGTTCATACAAAACCTAGTTACTGATCAAAGCTTTTTTTCCCTTTTGTTAATTTCTCAAAATAGATGTTGTTTATGTTTAAAACAGTGCCTGGTATATCATGGACCCTCAAGTAGCTGGTGTAAAAATGATTTGAGGAAGACTCTAGTCCCCTTCTTCAATATTCCCGCCTCAATGGACTTTCCCTTTTATTTCCTGGGATTCCTTACACTCTTTCTTTCCTCAGGGCCTTTGCACATGCTCATCCCCTTGCCTGGAACATCCTGCATCCATCTAACAAATATTTATTGAGTAGTAATTGTGTATCAGCCATTTGTGTATATGCTAGGATACGTAGTGAACAAAACAGACACAATTCCTGTTCTCAGGGAGCTCCCTCTGGTAAGAAATAAAGAAAAAGGGAAAAAAAAGATAAGTGCATAAAATGTGTGTTCTGCCACACGAAGAAAAGAATTATAGAGAAAAATAAAGCCAGGAAAGGGGGTAGGGAGTGTGTGTGTGTGTGTGTGTGTGTGTAGCTGGCATTGCAGATTAGACAGCTTCCACTCCCCTTCAGGCACTCCCAGAGCCCCTGGATTGGGGCAGGGCTGTTTTCTGTTCCTTGGCCCCATTGCTTCCTTAGTCTTTACACTGATTCTAGCTGTGATTACTCCACAAGATCCGTCTTCCCTGGTGGGCTGAAGCTTCACAAACCCAGGAAGCGTGTCTTCTTGTTTAACATCCTGTTTCTAGCACTGCAGACTGTGCCTTGTCTCTTCACTTGATGCCCTTCACATGTTTCCTGGGTGACCATAAGAGTGAAAAAGGGCATTACTTGGAGAATACACGGTGCTTTTTATTTGCTATTTGCACACAGGGGTCGCATGTACAATATATGTGCTGTACATTGTATTAGTCTTTGTTGTTGTATATACAGGATTAGGAACTTTCTGGAAAGCAAAGTAACAAATACACTGTGTTGTGGAACAGGTCTTCCCAAACTTGAACATGCGTGTCTGTCACCCGCAAACATGGCCGCAACAAGACATCAACCTCACACACTTTTCTCAGAATATAAATAATGTTGACTCAGCTCACTCCCACTGAGAGCTGGTGTCTATTTTTCCTCCCACTGAGTCTAGGTAGGATCACGAGAATAATGGAAGTGACACTGTGTGGCAGCACGAGATGTTTGTTTTAGAATTTAGTCACTAGACTCCATCTTGATTCAGACTTAATCTTAGGATCTTTCTTGGAGCACCTGAAAAGACCTTCTCTTCCTCCTGGATTTGAAGCTGGGAAGGTATAAAGCTGTTGAGGATACATGATGTGTTGGAAGAAGCAGAGGTGGCACAGAGAGAGACCAAGTCCTGCTGATTAGGACCCTTGATCTAACCATCCCTGAATTCGTTTTACAGTTTTCAGTTAGATGAGTCACTAAGTCCCTATTTCCTTTTTAAAAGTTAGCTTGACTTGGCTGTCTGTCATCCATATCAGAAAAGTCATGACTAATAGTCTTGGTAGCACAATGTCTGTAAACTTAGTCTTTGAAACTCTTCAGTGCTGTGTGGAAACAAGGATATTGCTAATCCTACTTCCCTAAGAATATTCTTAGAAACCTCCTCCACCAAGTACTATTCATGAGCACATCCAACACACCAACACTTCTGTGCTCCAGGCAGCCTAATACCCACTTCCACCCACTTCCTTCCATGACCCCTGAGTTCCCAGGTGCCTTGATTGGAGGTAATCACTCTACAGCTGCCCCCCACAACTCTGGCTGAAGACAGGTTTGGCCCAACCCAGGGGAACCCCTTGGAGCTTCTGAGTGACTCATTTTGAGCAGAGCCCAAGGTTTGCCTGGAGAGTTTCGGGCATCTGTTGTGTGAGAAATTCTAGAATTTGTTTGAATAAATAAACTGGAATGTGGTGCCAGTTTGGAGTGATTAAAGGATCCTGTGAAAGCTGAACCTCTAGAGAGACACAGAGGCTTCTACTGAATAATCCCTGAAATTCAAAGGGCAGAAGAGTAGCCTCTTTTGATCTGAGCACCTGTGTACACTCATTCTGCCCCCTTGGGTTCCTGGCAGGGACTAAGCTCCAAATATCATGGTGGCCACTCCTAGGCTCTTTGCTGTCATGCTGGAAGTGCCTTCCTACAAATTCCCCATGACATTTGGTTTGAGGCTTGGGCTAAAGGTTACTCTCAGTATGTTGAGACCTGACTCTTGGGTCTTAGCAGCTTGTATGAGAAGACAAGGGAATGAAATTCTTCTTTTGAAGTGATTCATTAATCTTCTTTCTTTTAACGGGAAGTGGTGGTGTTGGAGGCTCTGCCTGGGATCTTGCTGCTTCCTCTGCCTGGAATGCTTTTCCCTATGTGCCTGTCTTTTCCACTAAATCCCATTCTCCTTTTAGGTCAAAGGCCATATCCTCGGAAGTCTCACCCTTGGTCTAACTCCCTTCCCCAGGTCTGTTTAGTTTCTATAACCTTGGACCTTCCAAGCTCTATGCATGTTTTATTTAATTAATTTTGGTCTCTGTGTTTGGCACAGTGCTCCTTAAGTCTTTGCTGGTGATGCATCAGGACTCAGAAGCAACTATATCAACCCCCATTTCTTGGGGACCAGCCTCTGAAATCTGTGCAAAGAAACACTGAAATTCTACGGGCTCCCGACTACTAGAATGTCAGGATGGCACCTTCCTCCCGTCCCACAGGGCAGAGTGGCCAAAAGATCAGGATTGGAGATCTAGTCCTTCCTTAGCAGTGTGATCTTGAGTATGTAGTTTAATTTCTCTTCAGTTCACTTTCCTAATGATACACCAGGGATAATGCTGGAACCCTACTGCTCAGTGTTTCCATGAAGATTAAATGATCAATGAACTTTCACATAAGAAAATCACAGTAATGCTTAGCCGTGGTTGCTATTATAAATCAATAAAAAGCTATTCAACTCTTAGCAAGGGGCATGGCAGAGTTTTAGGTTTCCTGCCCCTGTGCTGCATGTGAAATTGACCTCCTGAGACTTGACGCCACATCCAGGCTTTGCCCCCACCCAATGTATATTTATTCATTACCTTATTTTTTCACTCAACATATATCCAGTGCCTGTCTGCTCTCTGTGTACAATGTTTAAGCTATTGGAGCTCCCCCAGTCATGTTGTGGGAATCCGGATTAATGCTGGGAAAGTATTTTGTAGTTTTCACTGAATGATGGATTAGCATGCTGGACGCTTTATTTCTTTGCTAGAATTTACTTTGCCAGCTCCCAGCTCTGTGGTCAGGGACAAGAGATCTTTTGGTTCTCTTTAGGGGAATGCAAAGGGTGAAAATAATACTCCTGTTTCTGCTATTTTTGAAACAGAGGGACTGTAAAGACAGCTTAAGTGAGGAGTGTTTGGGTTCAGACAATACTTTCGGGCTGGTAAAGAATGAAACCACAAGGATTAGGAGTACATCGCACATTAAAAAAAAAAAAAAAAAACCCAGCAGCAAGCAAAGTATTTAACTCTCTGTGTACTGGGCTGAGGTTCATTATTCATGACCTAGTTTTTGGCTTCCATTAACACAGTGTGAAGTACACACATTTGGCATGTTAGAGGGTCTTGCAGGTACTATAGTAAGAACATAGAATCTGACTTCCTGACTGCAGGTGGAGGAGCAGGGGTTCAATGCAAAACCTTCATTGTAAAATAGGAAGCTGTGAACAGAACTCCCTCCCCCTTAGTTCTTTTCTGCCTCTTAGAGTTTTAGAACTTCCCACCCCCATGGATTCTGTCCAAATGATAAAGGGCAAGCATCATGTAGAATTTGGGCAGGTGGTGTCTTAACACTGCAGAATGTTTACTCTGTTCACAGTTTAAGGTCCAGTGCTTATATTCTCTATTAAGTCTGGGTTTGCTTATTACCTTGGAGAGGATAATTCTTCCTTTTGTGAAACTTCCCATTGCAGTGCCCCTAAAACCCAGTTATTACAACAGAAAATCCCTCCAACCTATTGCAGCACTGGACTTCCCCCCCTCCTGGGAGCCCTTAGTGAATACAGGAATCTCTAGCAGCTCTTCTTCTTTGATGACAATGTGGAGCTGAGCGTAGAACTTCCCAACAGGACTGGAAGCTAGGAACCCTGCACAGATCCCTGCCAGATTTTATTCTCTGTTATTTTTCCTGTGCTTGGACCAAGGCTTGACCCTTATTACTTCTTAATAGATATTTTCACAGGATTGATGGAAAATCTATACAGTACTTATAGCATTAATTTCATAGAATGTAGTCAAACTGAACCGTAGAGTGTTTTTGCAGGCATGCTATCCAACACAGTCAAAAGTAGTATTTGGAGAACTACTGACCAATCAGAACTTACAATGGAGATTCTAAACGCTCCACCTACCGTCCAGCTGGAACAGAAAGCTTTAGTCACTGACTCATGGGGTAGACCAGGGACTCCAGGCCTAAGCATTAGGTAGACCTGGAATAGTGAGAAACAGCAATTATCTGTCAGCGGAAGTTTAACAGCAAGGAAAGCAGCATCAGAGCAGGCGTCGGAGTATGAGAGTGACTGTTCTGCAGAACGTAGAACACGGCACCTTTCCAGGATGCCCTGGTAAACTTTCTTTACAAAACATCCTCTTTTACTTTCCAGGCTTTCTCCACCTATTTTTCCAGAAGTCTCTGGAAACAACTAAGGCTTACTGTTCCAGCTCAATAGTGGGGTGGGGGAGCATTTGGAATCACCACTGTAAGTTCTGATTGGTCAGTAGTTGTCCAAATAGTATTTTTAACTGTGTTGAATAGCACGCCTGCTTACAAAACACTGTGCAGTTCAGTTTAACTACTATGAAGTTAAGGCTATAATTACTATGTAGACTTTCCATCAGTCCAGTGAAAATATCTATTAAGAAGTGATAAGGGCCAAGGTTCCCCTTGCTCAGTCAAGGGCAGCGAGATTATTCAAGAAACAAGCGAGAAAGAATTGAGGTTCATCTTGTATGTCATGAAAGTAACCTGCACATGCCAGTGTTCAAGACCACAACCAAAAGGTTTACTACTCTGTCACAGCCTTCTAAACCCTTTCTTCCTGCCCTTGAATGCCTATCCTTTGGATGACTAATTTTTCTGTTGAGTGTCCTGGAGTTCTAGTCTCCAGATCTTGGCTGAGCAGTTGATCCCATGGGCAAGGACCAGATAGGGTCCCATGTTTGGATTTTGGGTGTACAGGGTTCTGGATTTTGGTTCTCCCCCTTCCCTTACCAGCTGATCAATTTTAGGCAATGTGAGAAAAAGCCCACGCTGGTGCTGGGTGCCTGTGGACAAATCATGTGGTCTCTCAGAGCTGTGTCAGCTCTGAAATCAGGGCTCTGCTGTCTCTACTCTTGAGACTGCTTCCAGCCTGGATCTCTTTGGTCCTATTTCTTGTTGTGGGTGGTGGAGGTGGAAAGTCCACTCCTATTTTGGCCCCATGCCTACTGTTTCATTAGCTTCTCCCTCCCTTATGTGGCTGGCACCTTATGTGGCTGGACTCCCTGGGAAACTTGGGTTTCACCCAGTTTCCTCTGGTTCTGAGCAAAGGGTCTTCTTGGTGGTGGGGCTTCCATCCATGGACCTCATCGCAGGGGGCCTCCCACTGGGAATAATGGCAGTGATTCTTCCTTCCCTCTTGACTTTTACCCTTGAACTTCTCTCGTGGACTTCCACTCCTGCTCTTGCCCTCGCTCTCTTCTTTTCTCCTCTCCCAATCTCCTTCTTTTCTTCACACCAGCACCTCTGCACCTCACCAGCTCACCAATTTCAACTCTCGGGACACCAATGTAACTAAGGCCCCTGTCTCTGTAGTTAGACCGCTGCTCTCTTAATGTGCATTCTTAGGAAACAAACTTCTCATTGCCTCAAGGTCCTCATGTACACCCATAAATCCCTAGGGCTGTTGCTACAATTAAATAAAATGATACATGTGAAGTACTTAGAGTGGTTTCTGGTGAATGGGAACTCCACAATGTTAGTTATTTCTCTTGGCTCCTCTAGAAAGTTGACTTGACACATTGACTACATATGGATGTGATAAAATTAATTATTAAAATGCACTGGAAAACTTACACATCTCTTCTTGAGCATTGTGAGCAATTTCTTTGCTTAGTTTTTTAGATTCGGCTGCTGTTCCCACCCCTTCCCACGAACTTCGGCATTACTGAGCTGTTGGGAGCAGTCAGACTCATTGGAACCTCTTCTATTTTCTTGCCTTTGCATTTGGCTGTTTTTTTCTAGCCAACCTTCTTTGTCTTTGGTAGAGGTGTGGTGGTGGGGGAGTCTTATTAAGAGATGTTCCAGGAATTAGCACATATGCTGCCTTCTTCAGGAAGTCTTCCTGGTTACTGCCACTCTCCAATGCAGAATTAAATCAATCTCTTTCTCAATATCTCTATCTCTCTCTCATTTCTTGGCCTATGATAAGGCAGAACGTTATGGTGGGGAGTTTGTGGTACAGCAAACTGATAGTTTGTGGTACACCTCATGATAGGTGGACTCAGAGAGAGAGAAGGACCCGGCGACAAAGTATAACCTTTAGGGGTGTGGCTTCGGTGACCCACTTCTTCCAATTAGGGTCCACCTCCCAGGGCTGCCATCACCTCCCCACAGCCCACTAAGTGGATTGATCCACTCTTAGGTCAGAGGCCTCAGGGTCCAGGCACCTCCCACTGCTGCAATGGGCGCCCAGGCTTCAACACATGAGCTTTTGGGACAGTTAAGATCCAAACCATAGCAGTATTCTTTGTAGATACTACTGTCGCAGGACTTGTATCATCAGGCCATCATTATTCTCTTTAATTATCTGTCTTTCTAAATGCAATTTCTTGAGAGCAGGACCTATGCTTTATCCTTGTTTGTTACCTCAGGACCCAGCCCAGGATTTTGGTCTGTAACAAGTGCTTAATAAATGTTAAATGAATGAGAAAGATGGGAAGAGATCTTCTGTACAGTCAACAGACAAGTTACAGAGTTGTTCTTCTGAAGAACATTTATTTGGCTAAAAGTAAAGTGTTTCTACTCTAATCTATTTTTACTTTAGATCCAATTTTACCAGATTGGATTTTTAAATAAATGAACCATGGCTGATTATAAAGAACAAGTCAGCAGAGGTGGGAGGAGAAGCTGGAGGTAAGAACTGGAGGGCGGCAGAAATAACACCCAACCCTCTTAGAGAAGGGGGAAGAGAGAGAAACATTACAGAGAACACAGCTGGGTGTGCAAGTGTGGGATCTCTTAGAGTATCAGAAATATCTGGGCAGCACAATGCATTCCTACACAGTCCGACCATTGCCAGGCAAAAGGAATGCCTTGTTTCTGAGAAAGTCAATTACATTCTGCATCTCTTTGCAAGAACACAAACTATTGAAACCTATGGGATTCTTCTTCAGCTGTCTAGAAATGACACAGGGCTCTTGATTCATTAAGATGCTACTTGCATTTTAGTAAAAAAAAAAAAAAAAACATCGCTGGTCTAGATGTGGTTCTCCAAGTCCATAGCTACATTTGGGTAGGGAGGCCATCTTGCCACCAAACATCAGAAAGATACGTAGAAGATGTATCAGAACATTGGTGTTTAGTGTCCTCTTTGGAGCCCTGGCATTCCTTACTGTCTCTTACAGATTGGTGCTTGGGCATGAGCGGCATGGGAACTGAGCTCATTCCACCCTCTGTGCTCAGCCTTGTATTTTTGATGCAACAAGCTGGGTGTTGAGTAAAGTTTGAAGAACAGTCCTCAGTGAAAGAACGCAGGCACAGTGATCCTATGGCAGTGATAGAAGCATCTGGAGGAGGCAGTGCTAAGTGCCTCATTTGAAGGATCTGGCGTCCCATGTCCTGGGCTTTCCCTTCTGCATCTCTGTTTCCCCACTTGTGAGATGGAGATAGCATTGGTCTGTCTTATTGGGTTGTTGTGAGCATTAAATTAGCCAAAAGGTGCCAGGTGCTTGGAAAAGTACCTAGTGTATGATAAATGCTATTTATTATTTAAGAAGCTTCTTGATCAAGCATGCCCTGCAAGGAATGAGGCCAAGCTTTGGAAACTGGAGTTGTCTGGTCTTTCAAGAATAAGTAGGTGTTCACCATGAAGAGAGGGGCAGGACATTTTAGTGAGAAAAGCAAGGGAAATAAGGATCTATGTTCAGGCACCTGGTCCGAAGCCACAGACAGGAATGGCCCAATACCTGGAGAATATGTCCCGTGTAGCCAATGTAGCCAAAACTTAAGGACAGAGAGAGTTGACAGGGAAGCACTCAGGAGGAACTGACCAGTGCTGTGTGTGGACTGTTTGTCTCATCCACCTTTCTTAGGAGCCTCCTGGTGACATCGTTGGATGGTCTTAGAACGATGCTCTGGCAGTGCTGTGGAGGATAAAGAAATCAGTAAGGAAAGCAAAGGATGAAGTGTGTGGCTGTTTCAGAGATAAAATTCAGGGGACAAGGCATGAGGCAAAGGACAGGGAGAGGCTGAGGCCGAATCTGGAGTCAGCTGGCTTGGGCACCTGGGTGGATGTGATGCTGGTCATCAAGGAGGCGCACGTCAGAGCGGAGAAAGGTGATGAGTTCATTTCTGAGACAGATAAAATTCGGGGTGCCCAAGGGAAGTGGAGATGGAGATACCCAGCAGTCAGCTGCATAGTTGAGAACGGAGCTCAGAAGAAATGGCAGAGCTAGAAATAATTTGGAGGTCATCCATTTGTAAAGAGGAATGAAGACTTTGGGGGTGGTTGAGTTCACTTAGGGAACAAGGGACAAGTGATAGAGGAAGAGGAACAAGAGTGGAACATGGTGGGGACACCTCGAGAGTTGAGAAGCAGACCCAGGAAGGGGTCAGCGTGGGGGACAAAAAGGGAGGTCCCTGTGAGCAAAGCCTTTGACCTGAGCAAATGAGGCACAGAGCAGCCTTTCCAGGCCGGGCCTGCCCTGATAATTTATCTGGAAAACATTACTGCTCTCAAAGGGCAAAAAGGGATTTATGGTCTTGGAATCAGTGTGTTTGAGAGTTGGAAAGACTCATAGAGCTTTTATGGTTCACTGGTTTCAGAAAAAAGTATTTAAAGGAGTCAACTCTTTTACTTTTTTAAAAAATGAATCCTTGTGCCCAATCATGACAGATGATCAAGTTTTAAATGTAAAACAGTCATCAGGGAACCTGAGCTGATTGCTTTTCTCAAAATGTCTTGGAGCAGCTCATGTACCCCTCTTTTAATGAGTGTTTATTGGCAGCAAACATATGCCAAGCCCTGTCCTCAGCTTGGGATGTACCCAAGGACAGAAAACAGCTCTTGCCTCTGGGCTTGGTGCTTCTCTAACTTGGCAGCATCTTACCATCACCTGAGAAGCTTTAAAGTGTGCCCAGTGTCCAGGCTGTGGCCAGGACCACGGAGTTTGAATCCATCGCAGTGACAGCCCAAGGGTCAGGGGTTTTCAGTCTCTCCAGGGGATGTCAGCGTGCAGCCACATTGGAGATCGGCAAGGTGGCAAGGAAAGTACTGCTGCTCAACCCAGGTGGTAGAGGCTTGAGACCATCTACCCTCTCATTTTATCCAAGAGGGTCCAAGAATTAGATTGGACCGGAGAGGGGCCCGGCTGGCACTTTTGTCTCTGGATCCTTGGCCAGCGTCTCTCTGCACCCAAGTGTGGCCTCTGCCCACTTGTAGGTGTGTGGCCCTTAACCTGGTTGGTCACCGGGGTTTGATGTTAAGTGAAAATCCAGTGAATGATCTGCATTGTTCCCTCTTCACTGGGGCTCTCTTCTCTCCCTGTGAGAAACCAGGTGAATTCTTGCTCTAAATGGGGTATTCTTCATTCAGAGGCCACACAATGAGCCTCTTTCACTGGCCTTTCAGTCTCTAGTAACAGAGCTCCTGGGGCCTGCCAATAGTCTCCTTGTGAAACCCTCAGGCTCCAGGCTCTGAATGTGAGCCGTGGGTTCCCATAACCTGGAGCCACAGGGGCCTCACATGATGTGGGGCACTCCAGCCCTTCTTGGTGCTGCCCAGAATAATGTCCACAAAGGGCACTCAGAGCTTCCTTCTTACCAAAATCCTGACTCTGGTGACTCCTGTTCAAGCTGAGAAGGGTGCCAGAGAGAGAGCTGTGAGATCCTGAAGCAGTGAGTAACCTCTCCGAGCCCTAGTTTTAGGCTGAAATACTGGGCACATAGGATTGTCATGAGGCCTAATGACATGACATAATGTGTGCAAAGTGTAGGGCACTCATCGTGTGCTAGTACATTCAGGCAATGTGAAATTTAATCCATGGAACTGGCAAACTAGACACTGTAGATTGTTATTCTTAGTTTGTCAATGAAGATACTGAAGGTCAGAGTAGGGAAGTCTTATGCCCAATGTCACACAGTAACTGAAGGAGCTGGACTTGGAGATCAAGCTTTCCAGAGGGACAGATCAATACTGTGTTAGGTATTGTATTTTCCCAAACTGTTGGTTATAATTGGATGAGAAGAGAGATAGCCTCGAGGGTGGGAAAGATTTTCCTTATTGCTTCAATTGTATACAGAACTGTGATATTTAAGTTGAGTTTCATAATGGGAACAGAGGAAAAGGAACCAACTCCAGAAGTTGCTGGGGGCTAAGTATGTGTTAAGCACTTGTGAATTCTCATTTGTGTGCATATTTTTTCGATGTGGACATATCTGCCAAGGAGGTTCCATCTCCTGTGTTGAGAATGAGGATACTAAGCTTAGGGAGGTATCACAGAGTAGTACTGAAGCTGGGCTCTGGACCGAGGTCTGTCTGCTCTGAGAAGAAGGCCCCTTTGGCCCGTGCCTTATTGTGCTTGTTCTGTTGACCTGTTGACCTTAAGGAATAGAATCACCTATGCATTTCAGTTCTTGTTTTAATTCCTGATTGATTTTGTCTCTATTCCCTATGTCCCACAAAAATCGGGAAGGGTAATTTCCTAGGCAGCCAGGCTAGGAGAAAAGCCGTGCTAATATTAACACTGGTGGCACAAATTATAATCAACATTGATGAAAACTGTGTTCTGAGTGCTCGGTGTGTTCTAGATACCATGTGCCAGAAATTGGAAGATATTTACTAATTTAACTTACGTAATTCCTTTTCAGTTGGGATCATTATTCTCTTTGTTTTTTGCAAATAGAAAACTGTGGCACAGACCAGCCTAGTCACTTGCCTAAAGTCACAAAGCTAGTCATGGTGGAGCTGGGCTTTGAACTGTGAAGTTGATAGGTAGGACTTGAAAGAATAGGATGCTGTGGTATTTTTTCATCCTGACTTGGCACCACCCTATCAGCAGCTGCTGTTGGAGGTATTCTACGGGGAGGTTTCACTGGGGAAAGACTCTCCTTCCCATTTATTTAGAGGAGACATTTCTGGTGCATGGGGTTGCACAGTGAATTTGCGGGCACTCTGACTTCTTGTCCTTAGATATCCATAGACTTGGCTTCTGATTGACTTGGCTCTGACCTGGTTGCTCATCTGAGCTCTCAGGCCTTGCTATGCCCTTTCTTATTCTCTAGGACCCAGGGCATAGCTCCTGTTGTACTTTAGTAAAGGGACTCCCTTCCCAGAATCTTGATCCCCTGTTTTCTTGCAGTGAATCATGCCACACCTTGCTCTCCAGGCTGCCTCTGTGTCCCTGGACTGTGGACCTTAGAGTCGAATCTTAACCTTGGCATAAGTGCCTGGAAAGTCCTCTCACATCTCTGGCTTTGTTATTCCATTTTTACGGTTGAACAAGCCACATGTGGAGAGAGCAACTTGTTCAAAGTCTCACAGTGAGAAGCAGCCAGCCTAGGATTTGAGCCAGGTCAGTCTGACACCACTTTCCCATGTGACATTCCACTTCTCATTGACTTTTTCCCCTTTGTCCTGAAGCCCAAACTGTCTTCATGGGTGGGAGTGAACTTGGGGCGTGTGAAGAAGGGCAGCCATTCCTCTTGCTATTTTCTTCCTGTTTACACTGTATCCTGTTACCTCTTAAATCTGAGACCAAGGGGGTCCCACACAGTTAGTGAACCAGAGTATATGTAAGTCATTTGTCTTCCTCTCTCAGCTTGACAGGGAAGGTTGAGTGTGTGTGTGTGTGTGTGTGTGTGTGTGTGTGTGTGTGTGTGTGTTCCCACCTGCCTTTACTTGCTTCTCCTGAGAGATAGCTGGTCCCATGCCCAAGTTTGATTCATTTCTAGTGAAAAACAACCCAACCTCAAGATAAGAATTCAGTGCAGCAAGATTGGAGGGGAGATAATCCAGCACTTGCAATAAATTCATGTTAACTGGTGACTTATTCCACCCAAGAGTTCTCAGTGTGAGAAGTGAGGCTGGGGATAGAGTAGTGTAGAGGAAAAGCTGGGGAAAGAGCTACATTCTTTAGGTAGAGCCAAGGTCTCCCTTTGCAAATGCTTAGAAACCCAGTTTCTTCTAGGAAGAGGGTGGAGTGGGTTGGCTGGTAAGTCCATTCCTTCTGTAGCTGGCATTTCTCATACTTGTGGAGACTCGCTGTTTTAGGAGACCTTCTGAGGGTTGTTTCTGCATTCTGAGTTTAGATTCCTTAATAGAGGAGACAGACTGACTTTCCTTAATGGATGGGTGAGGTAATGAGACTTAAGTTCCTTCAACAAGACACCTTCAAAGCAAATCTTGATTTGGATGGGACCAGAAGAGGAAGCTGGCACCAGGAGGGTTCCATTTTCAAGGGTAGCAATGATTGGGATCCTGCCAGGATTGGAGTGGCACAGTCAAACTGGTAATGTTGGCAGTGGCATCTATAAAAGTCTGGTTGTTATTTTTGGTGGCTCTATTAGGCAATTTTCTATTGATAAAATGAATTACCAGAGCTGGATTCTTTATAAAGAAAAGAGGTTTATTTAGCACACAGTTGTGGAGATGAAAAGCCCAAGCAGCATGGTGCTGGTACTTGAGAGGCCCCTTCAGCTGTATCACTTCATGGTGGATGAGACCATGACAGGAATACATGTGATAGGAATCACGTGGGGTGGCAGGAAGCCAGAAATTGCATAGGACCCAGTCCTGCTCTTTTGTAACAAATCTCTCAAGAGAATTAACCAGTGTCTTAGGAAACTTACACTAATACGTTTCTATAGTAGCACCATTAATGACTCGATAACCTTGCCATAGGCCCCGCCTCTTAAAGGTGCACTCAGAAGACCAAGCTCCCAGCACCTAAACTCTTAGGGAACAAATAACATCTAAACCAGAGCAATGGAAAAATTGTCATGTCTTAACTCTCTGATCCTCCTGGAGATCTGTGAGTTACTTAATATTCCTAAAATTTGTGGAGAAGTGTAAAGTCATCATCAATCTTTGTATTGTTCCATAGTTGCTTAAAAAGAATGCTTTAAACTGGCTGGGTGGGGTCTTCTATGAATTTTGATTAGAGTCTCTGGGTGGACAGTGTTATCAGGCTCCTCTATAGTCTCATTAATATTCTGTCTAGTTGTTCCTTGGGAGAGAGGTGTTGGTGTCCAACTTGTGGATTTGTCTATTTCTCCTTTCAAGTCCTATTGGTTTTTGCTTCACATACCTTGCAGCTCCATTGTTTGGTGCATTTTGATTCAGGATTGTTATATCTTCCTGACAGACTAATTCTTTTTCTTTTTCTTTTGTCTTTTTGAGACAGGATCTTGCTATGCAATTCAGGCTGTCCTTGAGCTCACTTTGCAGCCCAGGCTGGTCTTGAACTTGCGACAATCCTCCTGCCTCAGCCTCCTGAGTGCTGGGATTACAGGCATGCACCACCATGCCCAGCCTAGACTAATTCTTTTTAAACATTTTGTAATATCCTTCCTGCCTCTGGTACTTATCTTTGTTCTGAAAGTTGCTTTGCCAAGTATTCAATTTTCTTTTGATTAGTTTGTGTGACATTGTAACAGAAAATGCCGCCTGCCTCAGCCAGTATACTTCACTTTCTTAGGTGTCCAGGTAATAGTTCCTGTTGCAGTTCTGGTTGCTTCTGTTTCCTAGAAATGGCTGGTCACTGTGATGCACACTGTAAGAACCAATCCCCAGCTGACAAGCCATTCTGCCTCTGTACCTCCTGCTTGCTTATCCCATAGAAGCCCTAGACCACCAGAGATCAGGGCCTGATATTTTGGGAATGATCCCAATCAGTGCCCATCAACATACAATAAATCTGCCTCCAAATCCTATGTGTTGTTTTGGTGTTTTTGCTTGCAACATATTTTTTCCAATCCCTTTTTGTTTTCAAAGTATCTTTACATTATAGTTGAGATAAAATAGGATATACTAGAGTTATATTTTAAAATCCACTCTGACAATCTGTTTTCTAATCTCTGTGTTTAATCTTTAGGTCTAGACAATTTACATTTAATGTAATTAATGTCAGGTTATTTATTTATTTATTTTTGTTGTTGTTTATCCTTTGTGTTTTCTATTTATTTGAAAGCTTGGAGGTTACTGGATCATATTTATTTATTTATTTATTTATTTATGCGGTACTGGGGATCGAACTCAGGACCCTGCGCTTGCTAGGCAAGCGCTTATTCCACTGAGCTATATCCCCAGCCCTGGATCATTTTTAGAAATATATTAATTTATCTGTTTCTGTCTGTGTCTCTTTGATACCTCTTTCAGTGATTGATCTAGAAGTCACATTGAACATAACATCATAGTCTACTAATACTGACCTACCAGTTTAGGTAAAATATAGAAACTTACCTTCCTTTACATAACTATATTTCCTCAATTTGTAATCTGATTATCTTAAACAATTCCTCCAAATACAGTTAGAATCACATCAGACAATGTCATAATTTTTGCTTTAAATGTCAAATCCAAACATAATTTAGAGAACTCACGGTAAAAAGAAAGACTTGATTTTACTGTAGTTTTTTGATATTCTGAATGTTTTAGGATTCTTTATCATTTTCTTTTTGTTTATAGAGAACTTCCTTTACCTATTCGTTGATAGTAGATCTGCTGCTGACAAATTCTCTTAGTTTCCTTCATGTGAGAATGTCTTGATTTCTAATTCATCCCTGAAGGGTACTTTTGTGGATATTGCATCTTGAATTGACAGGTCTTTGCCTTCAACATTTGAATAAATTTTGTGTCATCTCAAAATTTGGCCTTCCTAGCGTCTGATAAGAAATCCACTGTCATTCAAATTTAGAGGTAAGCTGTTGTTTCTCCATAACTGCTTTTAAGATTTTTTTTAATCTTTATCTTACAAAAGTTTTACTATGCTATGTCTTGGAGTTAATTTCTTTGGCCTTATCTTGTTTTGGGTTTGCAGCTCAACTTCCTGAATCTATCGGTTTATGTCCTTTGCACAGTATGGAAGTTTTCAACCATTATCTCTTCTAATACTTTTTTAGTCCTTTTATCCTCCTGTTCTAGTAACTTCCACATCATGAGAGCCAGGTATTTTGTTGTAATTCTTCACATTCTGGAGGCTCTCTTGATTTTTTTCAATCCAGTCTGTTGTCTCTCTATTACTTAGGTTGAGTTATTTCTATACTTCTGTCTTTAAATCCACAGATTCTTTCTTCTGCCTATTCATTGAACTTTAACAAATTTCTTGGTTATTATTTTTCACTTGTAAAATTTCACTTGGTTCTCCTCTGTATCTCCTATTTATTTACTGAGTTATCATCCTATGTCTCTTCAATCTGATGCTCTTCCAACTGAGCTATTTTGGCCTAGCAGTCATCCTGTTTCTCTGACAAAACTCTATCTCTCTAATTTTTCACTTGTTTCAAGTATGTTCAAAAATGTACATTAAGGCATTTATATGGCATCTTCTTAGAAAACCTCTACAGATAATGCTAATGTTTCTAACATTTCAGGGTTGGCACCTGTTATCTTTCACTGTCAAGTTAAAATTTTCTTGATTCTCCGTATAAGAAGTTTTTATTGAAATTGAACATTATGGTTATTATGTTATAATCTCGATCTTATTTACACCTTCTGCTTTAGCCAGATGTTTTAAACATGGGCTTGACAGGGAAAGGGAGGTGCTACTTTATTACTGGCAGGTGGGGTAGAAGCCCAAGGTCCCCCTTCGGTACCTGCTGACATCTGAGTGTGTCCTCTGGGGCAGATGTGCAAGTTCTGGATCCCCATGAGGCCTTCTTCTGATCACCAGGGTAGGGGTGCCCTGTTATCGCTTGCTGTGTGTCCTCCACTGGCCTCACAGTACAGGGAGGTGGCCTTATTATCTTGGGGTGCTGGTGAAGCCCTGACTCCCCATAGGGCCCACTACGTGGAGAAGGAAGGGCACCTCTACATTTTTTGGTGGAGGTGGAAGTTCAGCCTCCTCAGGAGGCTTTAGCAATACTGAAGAGGCAGGTGCTTATTGCCACTTGGCGTAGATGAAGGTCCTGGTTCTCTATTTGGTCTTCTCTGACAGCGCAGTAACAGGATGTCGGGGGCCCTTGTAACAGCCTGGCCACTCCTCAAGTTGTAGCTACTCCTCATTTTTCGCCTTGCCCGGCCCGGGTGACGGTGGACCTAGTTTTTGCTGTGATCACTGGCTGCAGCAGTTCACTGATTGTCTAAATTTTTCTTTCTTCCTACCAAACCCCTTTCCCAGTCCTTAGCTAAAGACAGTTGACTTTTGTTGGGGCTTTCGTGTTTTTGCGTGGTACTGGGGATTCAACAAAAGGTCTTCGCACTGAGCTACAAATCAGCCGATTAAAAGATTTTCTTAAATTTTTGAGGCAGGCTGGGCTTAAACCTGTGATCCTCCTGTCTCACCCTCACAGAGTGCTGAGATTACAACACATGAGCATTGGGGCTTTTATCACCTCTGTCTATTTGCACTTCTCATTTACGGAATGCAAGCTTCATCCAAGTCTGGACTATATGAGCTAAAAAGGAAGCTCAGAAGACTCACGCTTCTGTCATCATTCTTGGGTTCCCAAGTCCCCAGCCTATCTGCTGTCCTCTCTCTGCTTTCCAGAGTCTCCCTGTGATTGTTTTATGCACAATGTCTATGGTTTTCAGATGTACACAGTGGGAGAGAGAATAAGAAAAACATCTATTCCATCTTCCTAGGAGCAGTAGCTCCAATATCTTTTAATAAATTTCCTTTCTGCAAAAACTAGTCATCTTGGGCTCTGTTGTTTGCTGCCAGGAACACTGACTCGCACCATTTGGGAAGGGCAGAGCAGAGAGGCGCGGTTTCGATAACCCGGCTTGTTGGTTTTCTCAGTGCATTTCCAGGAGTAGAAGCTGCTTTGCCTGTGAGTCTGTGTGAGTGGCTTCCCTTTATTTTCTCCACACTGCACAAGTTATCTTCTGAACATAACCCAAACTTTTTTTCATACTTTTTCTGGTCATAAAATCAATGCTAAGAACAGTTGACTTCTGTTGGGGCTTGTGTATTTTTTTCAGAAAACTTGGAAATATAAAGAAAATAGAAAGCATTCCGTGGAGGAATAGTTACTACCAATATTTACATATCATATTTAGGTACTGTATATATGTACATAAATATAATATATAGCCAGTTTTTCATTGCTGTAGGTTATTAAACCAACCTATGGATTCAACCAGTCATGGATTAAAGAAACATTGTCTGTACTGAACATAGTCAAGCTTTTTTCCTTGTCATTATTCCTTAAACAATATGGCATAATAGCTATTTACTGAACATTTATATTGTATTGGGCATTACAAATCATTTAGACATGAGTTAAAGATATTGAAATTAAAAAAAAAATTATCACAGTGAAAGACACATTGCTACTAATCCTCATAAAAGACTTCCTTTGACTGCACTGATTCCGTTGTTCTCGCCACTTTCTAAAGCAGTTGTGGAAGTCCTTTTTCGTGAATGTCTTTAGTTGTTCTACTGTGCCTGCCTCAATATCCTGAACTGATTCAAAATGTCTACCTTTAATGAGCATTTTGACTTGGGGGAAGAGCTGAAATTTGCACATGCCTGATCCAGTGAATAAGGCAGAGAAGGAGTCACTGTAATGTGCTTATGAGCCTACCTTTCTTTTCTTTTTTTTTTTTTTTTTTGCAGTACTGGGGATCGAACTCAGGACCCTGCGCTTGCTAGGCAAGCGCTTATTCCACTGAGCTATATCCCCAGCCCCGAGCCTACCTTTCTGTTGGATTGACTTGGCAGCGGCATTCACTGTGTTACTGATCACATCTTGTAAAGACACTCACAAAAGAGGACGTGCAGAACTGCTTCAGAAAGCAGCAAGCTGGATAGGATAAGTGTGTCCAAAGAAGGGGGATTAATGGCCATGTGCTACTTACTGTAATAAATTATTTTAAAAATCTAAACACTCACCATATATTTTGACCACACCTCATATGGGAGAGAATGCATGGGAAGGGGAGACAAAGAGAGAGAAGGGGAGAGAAGAGAAAAGAGAGAACAAAGCCCAGAGCTTGAAGACCCATAAGGGGCTCCGTGCTGAAGTGATAACGAATCCCATGAGAAAATCCGGAGAGTGTTTGGACGATGCTTCCAGGCACCTGATGCATGGGACATGACCAGGAGGGTGATTTACATCTGAAGTCAGAGGCCAGCATGTGACCAAAACAGAGGAGGTGAATTCCTTTTTTCATTGTATACATGATGACACTCCTATCACAGACACTCCCACACACACTCACACACATACATAGATACTGAGATGAAATGGTGATTAAAATCATGTGTGAAGACTTATTTTACTTGAAAGTAACTATACTAATTATCCTACATTAATCAGAATAGAGGTCGCAGGTAGAAAGTACATCCACTAAGAGAGAGGAAAAAAATTTGTTTGTACCCCTGAGTTCACATCAACTAAAAATTCTTATACTTTAAACTACCATAGCCTAAGAAGGTATCTTTTCCACATTTGAGCTTTTATAATTCTCCAGATGACCATTTTACTTATTGTAAATATATATATATCATAAATATATATAATATATATATTAAATATATATATAGTAAATATATATGTATATATATATTTAAACATCTCATTTTATTTAAATAAAAAATTTGAAGGATGGCCAATGTCATGTAAAGCAATAAAAACTTGTTGATGGTGGTAAGGATGATGCTTCCTACCAACTCTTTAAGGTACACAAGGGGCTCCGGGGAACTCCTAGAAGTGTAGGCTAAGGGGCCTATGAGGTGTTAAAATCCAGCTCATGTTCTGCATATCAAGACTCAGGCTCCGGCAGAGGGCTGTGCCCATTTGCGCAACATAAAATCTGCTGATAAGTCAGGTATCTGCAGAACAGCAAGCACTCTTAGGCATTTGCTTTCAAATTCACCCACCCAGATGGGTGACTGCTTGTATACTGGTCACACAAAGTAGGAGATGGTCCCATTCGAGAGTACACTTTGAGAACCACGATAGGCATTTACCACTACATAGAATTTGGGTTTCTATTTTGACTTCCCAGTTTGCTGGTAAATTCCAACACAAGTTTAGTATGTTTTCTTGGCCCAGACTTAAGATTGCTTGCATGGGGCGAGAGGCCAGCTGGAAGAGCTGTGCTAGGCACTGTCATTAAATTATAGAGAAATGTGCTAGGCAAGACCTGGTCTGGGCTGAATCCCCTGTTGTGACTTTTAGGGTTTCTATAAGTATCAGGACCAGGAGGCCAAGGCATCACCTTAGTGATCATTATTTTACAATCACTAAAATAACATCCTTATTATAATCAGGAAATGATGACCCTGAGAAATTATGGCTCCTGTGGAAGGTCATAAGGGGATAGAGTTGGGACTCTAATGTTTCCTGGCTTTGAGCCCAGGGTTCATTCACTGGCTATACGATGAGGGTAACCTTATGACCAAATAAATAATGGTGTCTTTCTCATTGGCCTTCTTCCCTCAGAGACAGATATTTACGTCTGGGAGGTATCTGAGGCATGGCCCAGTCTCCAAGGAGGAGGAGGCCTCTTGCCACAAAGGGAGACTAGGAATGTGCAGTGAAAGGGACAGTCTCAACCACAAAGGTTTCTGTAGTGCAAAATATGCCTTTCCAGGGGCTGGGGATAGAGCTTAGTAGAGTAAGCACCTGCCTAACATGCACAGGGTCCTGGGTTTGATCCCTGGAACCACCAAAAAAATTTTAAAAACCCTTTCCAGTTGTTTCTGGTGCTGAATCAGCCTAGGGAGTCACGTCTACTTCCTGGGCTGCAACATGGTCACTCCAAACAACAGCAATAGTAATAACACTAATGACAGTGAGCGCTGTCATCATCTTGCTTGGCCCAGGCAGAGCATCTTTGATCTGAGGATCGCCAAGCATGCTGCCAACACGGTCCGGTGGCTAGTGTCATTAGCTCCCCTTTACAGACAGAGAAAATGAGGTACAAGAGGTTTAAGCCAGGGGCTCGGGGTCATGTGGGCTATCATGGGTGGGGACATGTGAGGAACTCAGATTGTTAGCTGTGAAATACAAGCTCTAGGCACTTCACCGGCTTTTGGTTGGGCATAGTGGTTCTTTATGAGACTCTATATTTTTAAAACCATGTCGTAAAAGTGAACACCGATCATTAGATTTCATTTCAAGCACGTCTTTCACAATCTTCAATGCTGTGAGCAGGTGGCAGACACTCTCCTGTTCTCAGGCGGTAGTTTCAGAGTCCTCTATAATACTGAGCTGGGCTTCCAGTGGTTCAGGTAGGTGAGCTTTGCCTTCTAGGACTCAGAACTTGCATTATAATAACAAAGGAAACACTGGTGAGTCTCAGAGGACTTCAATTTGAGCCAAGACTCTGCCTTTATTGGCTGTGCTACCTTGGGAAAGAGATTTTTACATCTTCAATTAGAATGTGGGCTATTTGCATGAAATCATTGATGTTATAATTTATAAAAGGAATTCATGGTTTTATGACAATTTATCATACTACATTTTTTTTCCTCCAAGCTTCTGATGTCTCCGAGAATGTGAATCAGGCATTATATGTGCTTGTGCCATTTGACAAGTAAAATACACATTAGTGCTTCCCCAAAATAGTATTTCAACCTACCCCCCCCGATGTGTGTGTGTGTGTGTGTGTGTGTGTGTGTGTGTATGAAGCCATGCAATATCGTTATCAGGCAGATATGTAAGTTTTATTATTCAATTATTAGATTTTTACTGATGTTATTTCATTTTAATAATTAAAATATTTAAAATAAAGGAGGTGTTGTTACTTACATACATTAACTATATTATATTCTTTATATGTGGCCTTTATATGAGGAAGACAATTCCTCTTCACTAAACTTAGCCCAGGCAAGTCAAAAAGTTGGACACCCATGGGCTAGGCGTTAGGTACTCTTAGATGACACTGGTGTACTTTCAGGGAGCAGGGGGAATGTGAGGGTACATAGACAGGATCTGTACACTGGGACACAGAAAGGAAAAGATGCGCAATTCAACACTCTGAATCAGCAAGAGGAGGCTGGGAATGTTTGTCAGGGGGCTGGAAGGTAACAGATACGGTATTTCAAGAGAGGAAGAGGGCTTTGGGCAGACTGCCCACAGGTCTTCCCTACCAAGGCCCTAACTTACTGCGAATCCCCAGTGAGACACTTCCCCACCCAACCACATGCTAGAAGTCTCAGATTCTCTTGGATTGAGCCTCTTTGGAAGATACACCCAGACAGGCCCACCGAACTAAACAGTAATGAAGGAAAATAAAGCAGAAATGCGTGTCTGAAGGTTCTTCCTTGGGAAGACTGTCTTCCTGCTAACTTGATGCTCCCTCCCAAAAGGGTAATGTTGACGAAAATGCCTTAAAAATGTCAACCACTGTACAAATGTAAGGCTGTATTATTATCACTGTCACTGTATCACCGGGATCCTAGCTGGAATTTTGAACAGGACAAATGACAGTACCATCCTTCACATCCCTTTCTGATAGCTCCCCAACTGCTGAAAAGCACATTTAAAATGATATCATGCAGGATAAGATTTGACATTCTTGTCTTAGAGATGTGTTTACAACTCAAGTCAATTCATTTATTATTATGATGTTTAGTTCAGTCATAAGGTGTTTTTACCCTGTCTCTCTCCCTTTTCCTAAAAAGAAAATATTATCAGGATGTAATGTTCCAGCCAGGCATGGTCATGCACCTGTAGATCCAGCTATTCAGGAGGCTGAAACAGGAAGATTGCTTGATCCTATGAGTTCTAGACCAGCCGAGGCAACATAGTGATACCTTGTCTCAAAAAAGGAAAAAGAAGACATGATTATTTCAGAAGGCTGCAGGCGTGTTTTACCACTTATGTAAAATTTCACACCATGCAACATATACCCAATATTGCTAGTGGACGCCTGAGTATATGATAACAGCTTAAAATGGATATGCAAGTGATGAATCCCCAGTTCTGGAAAATGAGTAGAACAGGTTAGCATCTGAGAGCCACACCTGGCTTGGAGCAACTGCTCCAGCAACACTGTTAAGCAAATGAAAGATGGGTACTGTCTGGGTAGGGCGAGGAGGTAAATGATTCAGGGGGTTAAGACTGCAGAGACTTCAAGCTCAACATTTTTTCCTAAGCCTGGGTGCCACATGGGTATCTGCAATGTTACATGCTTTTGCCTGTCTGAAATATTTCTTAATTGATAAAGCCTCAGCCTAAGTTCTGATGTCTGCTTTCTAGGTGCTTATAGATGGGAACCAGAATTGTCACTACTAGCTGACATTTATTCTCCCAGCACCAGTAGTTTTTGGCTGAGTGCCTTGGGGGAGTTACTCACCTTCTCTGAGATGATGTCTTCAATATAAAGTAGTGATGAAAGAGTTCTGTTTCCCAGATCCCTCAAGATTAAAGGAGCTAAGCAGTACACAGCTGTGAATACTGTATCTGGGATACAGCAAGGACTTACAGCTATGTGTTTAGTATCTCAGCTCTGCCCAGCAGCCCTGTGAAGATGAGGAAACCAACTCAAGACAGGTCAGAGCCTGAATATGATGTTACTGGGATTTGAACCCAAGCAATATTCATTCTCTTAGCCAGGCTGAGTGTTATAGGAGTTGTAAAATAACTCCTATAACCTTAAACATTGCCTCTCCGAGTGTCTTTGATTTCACTGTCATGGCTGCCTTGAGATCCCGAATCCCTTTTGACTTTAGGGAAGAGCCAGAAGTTACACTGTGCCAGCTCTGATGTCCTGTGAGTGAAGTCACATCGTCGTTTTACCAACCTGCTTTGCCACTGGATGGCACTCAGAAACAGTGTTCACTATATTTTTTTATCACACCTCTTAAAGACATTCGTGAAAGCAAACTTCCATAACTGCCCCAGTAAGTGGTAAGAATACTGCAATAAGTGTGTTTGAGGTGAGGGGGAGTATTCCAAGAGAGATCAATAGCAATGTGTCTTTCATTGCAATATACATTTTTCAAAAAATTAAATATTCACAGTATATTTTCATCAACCTCACATATTCCTCTCTTTTTCTTCCTCTATCATTTCAGATATCTAGCACCCTGGGGACTTCACAGTGTTGGCTTCAACACTGCCGAGTGCTGTGTATATGCTCCCTGAATTAGAACAGAGTTGTCCCAGGTTAGCACTGTGGTTGGTCCATGTGGCTTACGATTTTCTATCGCCAGAAGAGATCTCTCTGATCACCGTCTCTCCAGCTGACAAAGGCTGCTGCACTCCCAGAATGCCCATGGGTAGTCAGAGGCTCATGTGCTGAGCTTGGCTGCCATCTTGCCTGGGGTTGACCATGAGGAATTAAGTCATTCCGTAAAACTCTATGGTAGAGGCTGAGGATGTGGTTTGGAGAAATCTGGCCCAATACCAAGGCTGCGTTTATCTTTATCCAGCCCACATCCCTCACTGTTTCTTCACAAGGCTCAGTGCAAGGGAAGACTTGGGTTTGAATCTGTCTCTTCCACTTAGGAGCTCTGTGACTAGTAAGGCAGGTGACTTTTCCTTCCTGAGTTGTTCATCTTAACATGGTGATAGCAATCTTGCCTTGGGGAGGGCGCTGTGTAGCCTCAATGATAGAATGAATTGGGGGCTTTTTGTGTGATCTGTTATTCTGAGCTCGGAGGATCCCAAGGGCTGGACTCATGCCGTTCCTTGCAAACTGCCACTCCTGATGCCCATCTCTTCTGTTGGCTCAGAAGCACTTTTCAGAGCCAACACTTTCTTGAACCCTGCACATGGCAACCTCTCCTCCTCTTCAGTGTCATCTCTGCGCAGGAGTGATATTGGGTTAGGGGACCAGGTAGGGCAGGTGACAGTCACAAATGGATATTTTAAGAAAATCTGTGGGGCTCTTGGAATACAAGGGTGTCCTGATAAGGTGAAATCGACTTAGATGTGGAGGTAGTATGAATGTGGGTGAATGGCTTGACCTCTCTGAGCTCAGTTCTCTCATTTGTCAGGCAGGAGACATAGCCACAAGTGAGATGACACGTGCAGAGATGTAGCGTGGGACTGGTAGGTAGCACTTAGTAATAACTGAGGCAGTGGTTAATGACGAGTGATCCTGAAAGGACAGTGGCCTGCCTCCCGGGAGAGCGGACCTGCTCTGCTGCTCCTGGGGCCTCTCCTCTCCATTTTTCCTTTCTTAGCCTTTCCTGGGTATTTGACCCAGATTTCTTCTGTATACAAAGCTCAGGGGCCAGGGCACCTACCGTGGGGTTTACAAAAGGACAGCCTTGGGGATTTTTTTAAGGGCTTGTGATTTTGAAGTCTCCTCACTGATGCTAATACGTGAGGCCGGTAGAACTGGGGATCCCTTAAATGACTGATGTCTGAAAATACAGAAACGTGTGCATAGAATACACATTTCTTCTGGAAAGAATTAGTATTCCAAGCACAAAAGCATGGCTGGGGCTTGGTTTCTGGCCTCACAGAACTTATAGTCCTACAGAAGACATAGGTAAGTAAATTCAGTAGGGTAAGGGCCTAAATTAGGTAAGGGGGGCTTGGTCAGTCCTTGTCCTTGGAGTGGTTCAAGGGCTGCTGATTCTAGTGCCAGGAAATCTGGATTTTCAGTCCAGGCTCTGCCTTTCTAACTCCTGGACCTCTTTCCCCATCTGAAAACGTGAGGGGGCATGTTGCTATACTCAGTGCTGTGCTCTGAGTTGTTTCAGCTCTGACCTTTTTGGTCGCACACAGGTTGTGGGATTGTGGGGAACGACTGGCATTTTGGCTTAAAGTGTACATTGGATAATTTCCCTCTTGAAGAAAAGAAAGGTACCAAAGAGAAGAATCTTGTTTCTGTTTGATCTTTCTTTGGGAAAGTATGACATCTTTGATCCAATACTCCATGGCTTGGGCCAACGTGGGGACTTCCAAGGGGGAAAAACCTCCATGCCTGTGAGATACCTGGAAATGACTATAACAAACCAAAAGGAGACAAGATCTTAAAGTCCCTGGCTCACAGGGAGAAGAAGAGTACTGGAGAGAACTTCTCTGGACACCCGGGTGGACCCAGGGGCCTTGAGAATGGAGTCAATGAGCATAGACAGGTGATGTCCTAGGCTCACCTTGGCACCGACTTAACATCCAAGGTAAGCTTTTTCTTGTGATTATTTGCGGTGGTTATTTGTGAAGCAACTGCTTCTGTAATCTCACTTGATCCTTACAAGGCCCCCTGTGGATGAGAGGCAGAGGGTGGTAATTAGTAAGAGCTGCAGGCACCCAGGAGCCAGCAAGACCCTGGAGATGACTGTACCCTTTGGTATAGGAATGAATTGGCATCACGGCAAGGACCTGCCTCCTAGAACCTGTGGCCAACACTGGGGTGAACCAGCTACTGCCAACCTCGCCAAGTAGAAAGGGTTTTGGGGAAACATATTGTTCATACCTCTCTTTCCTGGTCTCCCATCCTGGGGGGATCCCTGTTGATTGACTCTACTTAGGAGGCAGAGAGCAAAGGAGGCTGGTGATGCTGTTCCCAGAGATCAACCTCCTGACACAGAGTGAGACCTGGTCTTCTAGGGGAGTTGGCAGAGCTGGAAGGCAGAAGCTGATCTATGCCAAGCAAGAGACTCTTTAACCTCTCATCGCTTTAGGACCTGGGACACCAAGTTGCAGGTCCCCATTGAGTAGTTGCTTAAGCTGTGTATCTGGTTTTCTCTCAGTTCTCTCCTTCAGCAGCAACAAAGAAGACATAGGCCAAAGATCTGGCTGGACAGAGGAGTATTCACACTCTGTGGGGTGGGGGAAGGGGTAGAAAGGAAATCTGAGTTCTTCCATTTGTGTTTTCCCTGAAGATGAGGAGCCAGGCCTTTTGCTGAAGACAAATTTTTCCACCTGTCCATGGGCAGAGTGAGAGAGACCAGCATTTGCCGCGGCTCTACTGCATGTGGGATGGAGGTGGGCTCTTTGTGCGTGGTGCCTCTTTTAATCCTTTGGTGAGTAACTCATGGCAATGAACAGCTCCAGAGTCAGCTGTATCTGGAGGACATTGGCAGACTTGGCCTTTGGAAACCTGGTGATGCTAACACAGTTCAACTTCAAAGCCTTCTTTCCCCTTGGATTCCTGCAAGACCCACCCCAATCCCACGGGCCACGCACCCAGATATTCCTATCAGCAGGAAATACAACGCCTGGTGCATTCATTCACTCGAGGCATTACTTAGCATGTTACCCCTCCCAGGAGACTCTGTGTTTCCAAGAGGGTCAGGGAGTGGGTGGTGCTGAGCCCGAAGGGGTGAATCAGTAATGGTGGAATCCCAGGCATCCAGAGAGGTCATATTTCTAGGGTGGGATCCTTTCTGACACTGTTCATGTTATACAAAGGCGGCAGCTACCTATTGTCCCCTGGAAGGAGGTGTGGTGCTCGTGGGGAAGGAGAGGCACCTCCACACTGAGGTGTCTGATTTTCCAAGGGACAGATTTGAAGCACAAGCAGCTTAGAAACCCACACAGCTTCTTTGGGAGTAGCGAAACATTTCTACCCTGCTCTCTGAAACTGAGTTCCCTTCACCCAGAACACGGCACTGTTCTTATGCAACGTCCCTGTTGGCAGAGGTGTTTGAGCCCCTTGTTTTCACACTGGTGCCATTTCTAAGAAGGAGCTGTGGCCTTTGAGTAGAAACGGGTTCTTGAATAGGTGCCTGGGTGCCAAAGGAGGGAGCCAAGAAAAGGCAAAGAGGAAAGTCCTGACTTTTTCCGAGGCAGCCAGATGGCAGCCCTGAGATTCTGCTGTGGCCTTGGGGTCAGATTGGGGTCAGAGCTGGGCTGAGGGCAGGAAGGGGCCAGGCCAGGCCAAGCAGGTGACGTGGTGGGAGGATAGGAGGAAAACTACCCTCGTCTGGAGCTGGACGCTTGGTCAAGTCCACAACCTATGGACTTATAAAAGCCAGGCTAGGGGGAAGTGCTTCACCAATGAACTTAATGACATCATCAACAATGCTAATCACCACTACCTTTTATTGAGCATTGACTCAAAAGCCATGCGCTTTTCCTAAATGATTTAGTTATATCCTATGAAAGTCTTGTTTATTTACCCAATCATAATGTATTGAGCTCCTACCATGAGTCAGGCGCTATTGTGGGAACAGACAAAATCCTTATTCTACACTACATGCAATTAACCAAACACAACTCTAGGGGCTGCTGTACACACAGTCTACTTTGTGAATGATGTGTTCAGCTTTTGAACAGCCTGGCAGCCCCTCTCTGAAGAGCTCATGTTCTAATGGAAGTGCTAGGATACCCATGAGGTGGGTGCTGTTATCCCGCCATTTCAGGGTGGGAAATGGAGGCACAGGAGGGTTTAGTCAGTTGCTCAGCCCCAAATAACTACACTATGGCTTATACCACAGTTGGCCTGATCTTACCATTCACCTGTGCCAGGTGCTTGCTTTTCTTTCCCCGAAGGCAAGAGGGAGGAGGGAGTATCCTGGCTGCCTCAGGTAAAAGTTGGGTTGGTTGACCTAGTAGAGGCACCATGTCCTGCTGGGGTGGGCTAGGACAGTCCATGGTAACAGGGTCCCTTACTGAGATTACCTTAGCTATGGGAAGGTTTGATGAGGCCTCCAGGGGAACGTTGGGAAGACAAGTCTATTTTCTTTGCTAGCTGAGGGAGTATTCAAAGAGGCTCATCTCTGAGTGGATCTTATAGCCTTGAGAGGCTAGTGTCATCGATTGGTCCTCCCATTTATTTATGACTTAATCATTATTTATTAGATGTCTTCATTATATTTGGGAGCAGAGAGGTAAGTTGAGGGACTTGGAGGTTTGCCTACATAGCTTCCAAACCCCCTTGGTCCAGAACAAAGTAGAAAAAGTTGTGAGGGTCAGTTTCACAACTAGAGGGGCTGATCTGGTGCCACAAGAACAGAGATGGTGCTCTCCTGTAGGGGCCTCCCCTTGCTAGGGATGGACCTAGTTTTCACAGCAATGAACCCGAGTCTAATATGGTGCTACCCTAGATACGAAAGGAGAAGAGCCTGGTCTACCCTCTTCTGCCTTTGTTCAAGCTTCTATCTTAAGGAGGAGGAAAGATGGCCTCTGGTTTCCTGCCCACTTCTCTTCTGCGTTTCTCTCTTCTCCCATCCCAGATGTTCCTGCATGTGCACTGGTGGCTTCTGAGACCAGCACAGGCCCACCGAGACTGAATGCCAGCCCCTTAGGACTTAGAACATGTTGAGGAGTATCTCTGTGTGGGCAGAACCACACAACGGAACACACACAATCCCTGGGAAAGCTGGTATCTGTTTGGCCCCCAAGATGCCCATCTTTTTTTACTGCTTGGATCTCTCCTCTTTGTCCTGCTGTGTTTATGGTCCCTTGGAGCCCAGGTCTCAGGTAAGAGAAAGGATTGCTGTGGTGAACGAGTAAGTGAAGCTTGGGAGAAGGCAGTAAATCCAGAAAAAAAGGTCATGTGGCTTCTTCCTTGGGCCCTAGATGGCTTATGGGGAGCACGGGACTCTGCCTCCGGTTCCTCCAGATTTTATCAGTCTCTGTCCTTGTGCTTATATCAGAGGAGGAAGTCAGGAAGAGGGTTGGGAGAAAGAGGGCCCGGGAGATTAGTGACAAAACAGAACCTGTGTGTTGAAGACAGTGGGGGTGGAGGGTGTTTGAGAGAAGCTGGATTTGCTTAGAGCAGTCTTCATCTTCCTCCCCATTTTGCCTAAGGCCACTGTTGCCTAGAGAGCCTATTTTTGGGAAGCACATTTCCACAACAGTTTAGGCCAGGGGTGACAAATAAACTCCTACTGCAGATGCTGCCATCTCTGCCCCCGCTCCTAAGCAGAGGCAGATGCTACTGTTCCTTCTTGCTGTGGTTGTAGATTCTCCTTCAGTGCAGGCCCCTGGACAACTCTATCATCTAGAGATGATATTTGTAGGGAAGCCCATTTCCTAAGCCTATGAAAGCCCCTTCACTATGAATTCTCTGCAGTTGATTTTTGCAAGGAGCCCCATCTTACTGCTATGACTTCTGCAGAACTTGGAACCACAGAAGGGATTTCGGTGTTGGTTCACAGAAAGTCCTGTGGATCTGATGGCTTGCAGTACACACTAGACTTGACTGACTCATGGTATCTGTTTGTCTCCTCCACTGACCAAGCTGGTTCTCTGGGCTTGGCAGGAGTTCTGGCTGAGCCCTCTCATTGCTCCACATTCCCTCTGTTACTAAGGAGGCGTTGTTTCTTAATTATGAGGTGCTAGATACCAGAAGTGCTTTCTTTTGTTTCAGTGGGTTTAGCAAAGGGCTGATGAATATTTCTTGACTTTGACATTTACTGTCTGGTTCTTTGAGGAGTGCAAAGATCACTGAGCTGGCAACAGGGGCAAATTAAAGTCAGATGGGAATCCGGGTGGAGAGAGACTAGGCAGAGGGATGTTTGCAACACCTACACTTGTGGAATTCTGCCTCAGGATCATACCTGGATCCTGTGATCCAACTCCTCTGGGTGGTCTGTTGGTCCATTGAAAGTCATAAACAAGCAGGATGTGGGAGAACTACAGTAGATAGCTTAGGCAATTTAATATAGTAATTGATCAAAATGAATGGAATTATAATATTCAATCACTAGTATGCCTTGTTGTTATTTTAAATTGCAAAATATATGAGTTTAAATCTCCTACTTCAAAGTCTCCCATCTGAGGTTAAATCAACCCTTAATACTTCAGAGTGTGAAGGTCCTGAGGTCCCAATTGTGGTTTTTTGTTTTTTTTTTTCTTTTTTTGGTCTTCTTGAGACAAGTCTCACTATGCAGTTCAGGCTGGACTTGAGCTCACTTTCTAGCCCAGGCTGGCCTCGAACTCACAGCAATCCTCCTGCCTCAGCCTCCCAAATGCTGGGATTACAGGCATGCACTATCATGCCCAGCTCTGAGGTCCCAATTATTATTTATTTTTTATTTAAAAAATAAAAGAATGAAAACATTAATAAGCACACATACAAAATAACACAAGAACAATACAAGCAATACTGAAATTCAGATAAGGTGATAGGAAATTAACAATGGTTGTTGTATTACGTATTGATTTCTTCAAAGTGGTTACACAGGGAAACAAATACAGACTGGTAATATTGATCAAATAATTAGTCATTAACTGTTCCTTTCAATAAAGTGATAGAAGTCAGTAGTACAACAATGTTAGCTATCCTGTATATACAATAAACATAATTTTCCTCTTCTTTTCTCTTTTCCCTCATCCTAGTTCTTACTTTTGAGCATTTTCCTTTTGTTTCACAATATCTCCTAATTTTATTCACTCTTTCAGGTTCTTACACTAGTGAGACAATATGTTATTTACACATGCAGGTATGATTTATTTCACTTATGAGTATGGTCTCCAGTTGTGACCATTTACCTATAAAAGCCTCGAGTTAATCTTTCTTTATAGCTGAGTAATATTCCATTATAGAAAAGTACCACAATTTTTTTTATCCATTCCTCAGTGGATGGACATTTGGGTTGCTTCCATGATTGAGCTATTACATATTGAGCTGCTATAAACATGGGCGCACATAAATCACTGTGATATGATGTTTTCAGTTCTCCTGGGAAAATATCCAGAAGGGGAATAGCTGGGTTGAGTGGGACCTCTAGACCTAGTTTGCTAAGGAACCTCCAAAATGATTTCCACAGGGGTTTCACCAGTCTGCATTTCCACCAGCAGTGGAGAAGAGTTCCTATTTCTCCATAGGCTTTTCAGCATTTGTTATTGGTTGATTTCTTAATGATAGCCATTCTTACTGAGGTGAGATGAAATCTCAGTGTTGTTTTAATTTGCATTTCTTGAATGAGTAATGATGTTGAACATTTTCTCATGTATTTATTTGCCATTTTTATTTCTTTGTCTGAGAAGTGTGTATTCAACTCAGTGCCCATTTCTGGATTTGGTCTTTGAATTTGGGAGAGCTGATGTTTTTAAATTATTTATATGTTCAGGATAGAAGTCCTTTGTCCGAGGGACAGACAGCTAAAATTTTTTCCCAATTTGTGGGTTTTCTTTTTATTCTACTGGTGATTTTTTAGATGTGCAAAAAATTTTCAGTAAGATGAGATTCCAGTTATTGATTCTTTGAAGTATTTCCCATGTGGTTTGGTTTTTGTTCATGAACTCTGCCTACCCCTATGTCTTCAAGATTTTTATCTATTTTCTCTTCCAATAGATTTAATGTTTCTGTTTTAATATTGAGATCTGTGATCTATTTTGACTTGAGTTTGGTGCACGGTGATAATCTTGGGTTTATTTTTAGTCTTCAGCAAGTGGCAAGCCAGTTTTTCCAGCACCATTTATTGAAGAGAGTATCTTTCTTCCACTGAAGTTGTTTGGCCTCTTTGTCAAAGATTAGGTGGCTGAGTATGTTTGTGGTTGTGGCTGTTTCTGTATATAGCATATTGTTGGATTTTGTTTCTTAATCCACTCTGCCAGTCTGTTTCTTTTGATTGGTGAGTTGAGGCCATTTACATTAATGGTTATAACTGATAAGTGTTGGGTTATTTTTGTCATTTGTTATTTACTTGCTGTCGGTTTCTTACTTTTTCTCTCTGTTTAATTCCTTGCTTTGCTTGAGGGTTCCTTTCTATTGTTGTTCTTGAAATTGTGGTCATTTTTTCCTCTGTCTAGAATATCTTTTAGTACTCTTTGTAAGGTTGGTTTGGCACTCATGAAGTTCTTCAGTTGTTCTTTGTCACGGAAATGTTTTATTTCTCCATTAAATTTGAAGGGTAGTTTTGCATCTTGGTTGGAAGCTGTCTTGTCTCAAGACCTGTAATACTTCACTCCAAGCTCTGCTCAGTTGCATGGTTTGTGTTGAGAAATCTTCAGTGACTCTAATGGGCTTTCCTTTATAGGTGATCTGTTTCTTTTCTCTAGCAGCTTTTGATACTCTGTTCTTTTGCTTTTGTCTGGGATCTTGATTATCATATGTCTGGGTGTAGCTTCATTTTGGTTATGACTAGTTGGAGTTCTATATGCCTCACTTACTGTACGTCAGAATACTTTTCCACGCTTGGGAAATTTTCTGCTATTATTCCTGCAAATATTCTCCTTATGTCATTTGTGTTGCCTCCTGCTGTTTCACTGACTCCTATAAGTCTAACATTATTTCTCTTTGCCTTGCCTTTCAGCTGTTGAAATGATTTTTCCTGCTTCCTTGTTAATCTTAAGAGATCCTTCCTTTCACGATTGTTAGCTGCCATGCTGTCTTTGAAAAATGAAATCCTACCTTTGGTTTCATTCAAGCGGTTTTGCCAACTTTCAATGGAAGTTTTGATTTCCTGGCTATCTCTTTGAATCTGTTTCATGCATTCTAGTTCATGCCTTTATTTTTCATTTAACGTTTCCATCAGTTTCCTATGCTCATCTATTTTTTTATATGTCTTTAGATGTGCTGAGCAATTCTTTCATTATTGTTGCCATTTCATTTTTTACCTGAGACATTATTTCTGATCTGATGTCTTCTATGGCCTGATGGAATTATTTTTTTATTTCCATTGCAATCATTTCAGCCATTTCAGGTGTGTGTTTACCAAGTTCTCCTATGTTAATGTCTCCTGGATTTGTTCTCGGTGGGCGGGAGTTCTGAGATTGCATTTTAGTCCTTCATCATGTGATGTTTGATGCTGGAGGCAGAGCACCCAGGCTCCCTCTTCCCTGGAAGCTCAACAGAGATTGTAAGCATCCCTAGTTATCATGATGGTCAGACTTGCCCCTCAGTGACAGCTGGGATGGGCTGCTCACTCTGGGGTCTTCCATTGCTTGGTGGAATGTACCTAGTTCTCCCAGGTCCTAGGCACAAACTGTGATGTCTGCAGATCACAGACCACCTGCTCAAGTGTCCCCAGGTCAAGGCACATGTAATACCCAGAAGTGGGCTGCACTGGTGGTGTGGTCACGGAAGAGGTCCCAATTATGAAAAGAGAAAGTTTATTTACTGGTTATGGATTCATGGAGAAATTGTATTCTTTTGGATTAAATCCAATATAGCTCTTAAAAAATAATCAGTAGTTTCTTTCTCATGTAAGCTACAAGAATTAGTGGGAATTAGAGGCTTGTTGGAAATCTAGTTAGTGGACAGGCAGTTTATGTACACTTTGGAGAAACTTGTCTGAGGGCAAAATGAATGTCTAATCTTGGTGGTCTGAGCCATCCATGTTCCTCAAAAACAGCACGGGGTTTTGGTGGTCTTTTACATTAACATAGTTACTGCTACATACTGTGATGCTAGGGGGCCAGCTGACCTCTATGAGCCTCTATTTCCTCCACTGTAAAATGAGCAGGGTAATTCAGGCCATCAAAATATTTAAGTGGGGAAAATGTATGATTAGAGCCTTGAAAAAAACAGACATCAAGCACATTTTTGTTCAATAGCATGTTGAAATCTGTTAAATGTATTTTTATGAATGCATATGAATTTTACAAAATATTGAGTTTCACTGTGTTATTTTCATACATGCACACAACATATTTCAATTATATCTATTCCCTGATTAGCATCCTATCCATGCTAACTTCTCTCTATTTTTCCCTTCCTTTGTCTCACAATAGTCTCTTTTCTACTTTCATGTCATTTTAAAATTTTTGATTTTAGATTTTACTATTAGGGAAAACTTGTGGTACTTGTCTTTCTGAGTCTGGCTTATCTCATTTAATGCAATGATTTTCAGTTCTATCACTTTGCCTGCAAGTAACACAATTTCTTTCTCCTTTATTGCTAAGTAATATCCCTTTGTGTGTATGTACCACATTGCAATTCGTTTTGAAAAATAATGTGTATTGAATTTTCCATGGTAAATTAAATATATTCTTATGCATTTTAAAGAATATAGAAAGTTAGGAATAAAAATTGCAAAGTTCTCCTAAGTACAAGTACCCTTAACTTTTGGTTTAGTTCCTTTTTGACATCTTCTGGGTGTATTTTTTATTGTGGTAAATTATACATAATGTAAACTTTGCAATTGTAACCATTTTTAGGGGTACAGTCCGGTGACTTTACTACCTTTACATTGTTGTGCGGCCATTACACCATCCAACTTCAGATTTTTCATCAACCCAAACTGAAATTCTGAGCCCATTAAACATGGAGTGCACTCCCCATTGCACACTCCACCCCCAGCCACCCATTCCTGGTAACCCCTCTTTTACTTCCCATTTCTTTTATGAATTTGACTTTATAGGTCTATAATATGAATGGGACCACATCTAGGCATTTTTATGAATAGGTTTTCTTATAAAATATGAACTGAGGCTAATGATTATTAAATTTAGTGCCCTCATTCCTTAACATTTTGTCATCATGATTATCTTTTGGTGTCACTATATTCTCTATGTGAACATTTTTTTTAATGACTTTTAATTATCAAGTTAAGTCACATCATTTATATTACTGTTCTTCCATTGTTTCCAGACTTTTATGTCATGAAACATATTTTTGTGCAGAACACTTGTCATCTCAGTAGGCCCTTTCTTTGTACAGAATCACGGAATTAATTACTAGTTTAAGAGGAATGTGAACTTTTCAGGCTCACAATTCCTACAGCTGAATGGCTCAGAAAAGAATTTCAGACAGATCCATCTACAGATGGAGTGGAGCTCTAAGGTCCTGATCTCTAGGGATGTTGACCAGTGATAGGACTGATAAAGCTTTGGATGATTAAGGAGGATGGAAAGGGCAGGTGGTGTTTTCAAAGTAATGGAGTGGGAGAGACTTATGGGTGGTGGTCTTTCAAGGAAGGATACAGTGTTTTTGAAGAAAAGGATGTGCAGATCAAGCACTATTTTCTCCTTAGATTGTGTTTATTGGGGTGACCTGGAGGCTTACTGATGGGGATAATGGAAACCCTAAAAACCTTTCCTCAAACCACCAGTTAGTTCTTGCACCTATGGAAAGGTGACGCTTGTCAACCTCTCCCATCTCTGACCTTTTGTGACTCCAGAACTGTGGCACAGACCCCCTGCTGGGCCCAGAGATGCCGGTGCTATGGTGTCAGCATGGCTTATCCACGTCTCCCTTCTGTTTCATCTTAGGCGTCATGGAGCAGTGGTCCGATCCTCTCCCTTCCAAGGAAAGTCCATGTCACTATGAGCAATCTGAGCTTCTCCCACTGCATTCTTGGTAGCACAGTCTGGTGAGCAGCACTCCCAGCTGCCCTCAGCTGCTCTCCAAGAAGACATCACAATCGTGAGAGATCTAAATCAGCCCGTTTTGTCCCCTGTGGCACTGTGTTCTTTGGCTGCCTAGGCAGAAAACTGGGTCTATATTTACCTATCATTTTGATCCTATCTTGGGGTGTAACTGGAATTGAGTTCTTGGTGTGGAAATTCTTACTCAGAATACAAAGGATTGAAGAGAACTGAGCCTGGACTACGGAAGGACTCTTCCCTGAGGCCTCTTGGCAGGGGTGGTTCTTGTTTCTTGGAGAGGTGATATGGCCAACACGTGGGTGTTTCCTTTGGGAGAGAGTTCCTGCTTTTTCAGTAGCTATGGGCCATCGTAACCCTGTGGTTCCTGCCTTCTCGGTGTTGTTTGATGACTCCATCAGTGAATTGCTACATGGCTTAATCCTGAAGGCAGAAAAGTCAAATTTGGTGGCTCTCCTTGTCTCCGTGGGAGCTCTGGTCTGCATCTCACAGTGAGATGTTTCTCACATGGCTTCTAAACCTTCTGAGTCATGTAGACTCAGTCTCAGCTTGTGTAATGCACTGTAGGAGGGAGGGCTAAATGCGTATGTGCAAAGTCTATTCATTTCTACCCATACCAATGCTATCAGCTGAAAAATGTTTCCAAAGGTCTACTTACTTCAGTGACTTGGGAGATTTGTTTCTTTCCTGAATTTTTCCCTGAATAGGGAAATTTCCCTAACGTTGTGATTTTTAAAATTAGATCTTTTTTCTTTCTTAATTGTACTTATAGGTTGAGGATAATTCTAATATGACAGCAAACAACATGTGTACACTAGATGTGCACACTTACTGTATTTCATGAAGTATTGCATATAATAATTTCTGTGAAACCCACATTACATCATTCTCCTTTCTCAGCTAAGATATGGGTTCTCAGGAAAAAAATGGGGAAAAATTTCATTTGTATTTTTTAGCCTTCAACTGTTTTAAAATAGTATCCTTCTCAGGACATAGAATTTGGCAGAATAATGTCATGTACCCTAAATATCCATCAACCAGTTTAGGAAAGTTCTGCTTCTTCTGATCCCAGCCTTTCCTTGACTGCAGATTATTCTGGAGCATATTTTAGACCTTGTCATTTTCTGTTTGTACAATGTATCTCTGAAAGATAAGCATTCACATAAAATTAACCTACTTTTCGAACAAAGGAAAATTAGAGAAATTTTGAGAGGGGTTTTAAAAAAAGATGAGGCTTTACTCATTAACTTACAAAGTTAGGCAACTAGCTCATGTTTATTATTTCTAGTATGGATCATCCTGTTATATGCAGTGAAGGAGTAGACACCCTGATAGACATAATGTGATGAACTCTGTTTATTAGATGACCTTCAAGCGAGGCCCTATAGAAAGGTCATAATTTTTAGTTACTTGCCATGGTGAAGGCTTTAATTCTGCAGAGCACAAAATCATGACTGAGAGCCATGCACATGGAATGTATTTTCCCAGCATATGGTTGGGCTCAGGTTATATGATTTTTCACTTGCCTAACTACAGGATCAGTCATGTCAGGTCTGTTAAGACAAGTGATCGACCATTTTTTTATTTTAAAGAGAATAAAAACAACCCAATAACACAATAATAATAACATAGACAAAAACAACACAAAGCAAAACCAATAAAAATGATGCAGGGCTTCAAAACAAAATGACAGGAATTAACAGTGGTTGTTATGTTACACATTGTTATCTTCAACAAAGTTGCTCAGATTACCAGATGTAAGAATATAAGATTGATCAAACCATTAAAGAGAATAAAAATAATAAAAAACATTAGAAATGATACAGAGCTTTACTACACAAGATAGTAGGAATTCACCAATAGTTGTTATATTGCATATTGTTGTCTTCAAGTTAGTTGTTCAGATTAGCAGATATAAACATGAAAAATTGGATCAACCATTTTTGACTGCACATGTCTCTCAGTAGATAATTAACCATGTATCTGCAACTTAACTTCTGAATTGTATATATTCTCTATTGTATGAATAGTATACAATACCTGTAAAATAGACACTGAAGAGGATGAAATGAAAAGTTACAATACTAACAGTTCAAATATCTTCTTCTTGAGCTCTCTGGGTCTTCTGGCACCTGCCCCAAATGGAACACCCTTGGGAAAAGCTGTCTGAAACAGCATTATATCATGGCGAGGTGTGAGGGTCATAAAGCCAGACAGCTGAAATTCAAATCACAGCCCCACAATTCCCCAACTGTGTGACTGTCAATATATTTCTTAACTTCTCAGAATCTGTCTTCTCATTTGGGATATAAAGGTGTTATTACCTTACAGGGTCTTGTTAGGTTCAATCCTTACACACTGCTTGGTTCATGGTAAGCATTCAATACATTTGAATTCATGGTGATAATGAAGATGATAACGTAATATCTAATATCTGAGGGGCTGAGGTCAGCATACATTTTTTTGTCTCCTTTTACAGCACAATGCACACATCGGCACTTATTCAAGCATTGCTGTGTGCTTGTTGTGGTTCTGATAGTGAGGCTGTGACGATAGTTATAGGGACGGTCATGTTGGGTGTGAAGAACAGCATGATGTACGTGTTATCACTTGCTTAGTTTGTTTGCTGGTAATAGTACCATGACTGTTACAGGGGTGGACACACTGGGGGTGGTGACTACACTAAGTTGAAATCTTTCATGGTCCCTACCTGAAAGACGTCATCAGTACTTGCACCTGTCTTTCTTAAGAACCCTTCCTGAGTCATCGGACAAATATGCCAACTAACCTGTTGCATCCTGTCTCTCTTCCTGGCCTCTCTGCCTCGTTGATCTGCTTTGCTGCTGGGCTCTCCTTTGTGTTCCCGGGTCTCTGGCTCTCTGTAAATCCAGGTGCTATGCCTGCCCGCACCCTTGACCCAGCAGACAGACTGAGAGCCCTCTTCACTGCAGCACCGTTGGTCCAGCAGTAGCACTTGATGCTCACATGAAAGAACTTGCTTCTGAAGACCATGGGCAGGGGCTGGAGTGCGGCCCTTTGTGGCTTTATTCATCCTATGGCCCATATCTTTGTGATGAGAAAGGGCAAATGTTGCAGGGACCAAACTCAAATGCTTGGGCAGTCCTGTGGCTAATGCCCGATCCAGGCCAGCAGAGGCATCTAGAATGGGCACCTCCAGGAATTTTGCTACAAATGATCCTGGGAAGGGCTGACTCTCAACTGCCCTGAGTATAACAGGAAAGTTGCAGAGAAAAGACTTTCTCTTTCCAAGATCAAGACAAAGGAAGGTTAGCTTGTGCGTATTAAAATTAAAATACGAATCCATGTTAAGCTATTTTTGGGGTTTTTTTCATGTTTCCATTAACCTCGTTGGTGGGACCTTTGGGAAGTATGCACACTCTTCCGATTTTATATTTTTAGTAGACTCAAGAATTAGAGATACTTCTTTACACTCTTCCATCCTCAGCACTGCCTTGAGAATTAATCTTCTTAGCAATTCTCACACATTAGCATATCACAATCATTAAAAATTTATTTCTATAGGTCGTTGTGTCTACCTGAGACAATCTGAAAATGAATGCCCCTCAGAATTTATACTGATCTCTTCACGACATATTTTCCAATTGGGAAATTATTCATGTCTCTAAGTTATTTGGCTCTAATACTAGGCTATGAAGTATGAAATTGTGTAGAGTAAGATTACATGCTCTTAAAGTACTATCTATCCATGAATTGTTCTTTAACACAAAACTATTATTCTTTAGGTTTGAAGTGCTTTATAAGATCTATGCTTCATTATAAATATTTTTGTAAGATAACACACTTATCTAATAGGCAAACAGTCATTCTGTTCCAAACTGCCGTGATACCTTGGTTCTCGAATGCTTCTGTTTATGAATAGCTCAGTTCATGAATAGAAGTGCTCGGCAAAATTTTGCTTCCATTTGCAAACTCTGCACTGGGTGATGAACAAGATCATGGCCATCTTCCCCACTCTCCCAGTTGGTCATGGCTTCCCCTAGTTGACATCACAGTCACAGACAGACTTGTGCACACTTGCTGTGAAGCTTGTGTGCTTTGTAGCACATACAGTGCTGTGCAGTAATAGTCCATCTAGCATAGCTCCAAAGAAAGTGCAGAGCAAGCATGGTAAGAACAAGGTTTTGAAGAAAATAACCATTGAATGGAAGAAGGAAATTGTAGAAAGGCATGGCATGGTATTCATTTGATTGATCTCACCTCAGAGTACAAGATGACAAAGCCAACAATATCAACTGTCTTCAAGAATAAAGATGGCATCAAAGGAGCTGAGGTGGCTAAAGGAGTAATGATGTCAACCAATCAGAGGACACAAGTGCTGGAAGAGGTGAGAAAACTTCTGTTAGTGTGGCTAGATGAGAAGCAGCTGGCAGGGGACAGCATTAGTGAAGCTATGATCAGTGAAAAAATGAGGAAATGTACAGTGCTTTACTGCAAGAAAAATTCCTCTATGAGTGTAACAAGTGATGAATTTAAAGCCAGTAGGGGATGGTTTTAAGTTCTGCAAGACAAGTGGCATCCACAGTGTGAGAAGACGTGGTGAGGTTTCCCATTCTGACAAGGCTGCTGCTGAAGCCCAGAAGAAAGAATTAGCAGAATTCATGAAGGCAGAAGGATACACCACTCAGCAAGTGCTCAACTGCGATGTAATGGGGCTCTTCTGGAAGAAGATGCCAAACAGAACCTGTATCATGCAAGAAGAGAAGGCACTGCTGCGGCACAAGCCCTTGAAGTACAGATTGACCCTTTTTCTGTGTGTGAACACAAGCATTGGTCTGAAGATTGAGCCACTATGGGTGTACAATTCCCAGCCCCTTGATGCATTAAAGGAATAGAATGTGGACAAGGCTAGACTACCTGTCATGTGGCGGGCCGATGTGAAAGCTTGGGTCACAAAGCAGTCATTCACAGAATGGCTGCCCAATGTGTTCCCACCCACCTTTAAGGAATATCTTTCTGACAACCAATTGACTTCTGATGGACAGTGCCCTGGCACACCCTCCAGCCTCAGTGGATGATATGACACTGAGCATGACTTCATAAAGGCCACGTTCCTCCAACACAACGCCTCTTCTGCAGCCCGTGAACCAGCGAGTAATCTGAAATATTAAGAGGCTGTACACAAAGGCACTCTTCACCAGGTGCTTTAATATCACTGAAGAAATGGCCTTGTCCCTGGAAGAAACGTTTCCATGTCCTCCACTGTGCCAACCTCGATGGCAAAGCCTGGAAAGATGTCTTGAATTGAACCTTAAACTCAGCCTGGAGGAAACAATGCCCAGAATGTGTCACTGAATGTGACTTTGAAGGGTTTGATGCACAGGTGGTGGAGGAGATTGTGTCCATGGGCAAGAATGTGGGTCTGGACATTGGTGGTGCAGACATAGCAGAACTTGCTGATGACCGTAAGGAAGAGCTGATGATGGAAGAACTTGCTGAACTCCAGAGTGAGCAGCAGAAGGTCCATGTTGAACAGCATGCCACTGGGGAAGAGGAAGGCAGAGAGGAGGTTAGCAGCAATGTTACAAAATCCACTGTGGAAAAATGGAATAAGTTCTAGGATTTCTTTGTGATGCACCAGCCCAGCATAACTATAAGGAGCAGAGTGTTGAATCTGGTGAACCATAACATGGTCTCTCATTTCTAGAGGATCGTGTAGTACAGGAAAAATTAAGTGATATTAGATAGATTTTTCATCAAAGCTGACCTCACAGCTGAGACAAAGAATAGAGGAAAGTCCTGAGAGATCCCCCAATGTCCTTATGGAGGGGGACTCTCCCTCCTGAACCATCCACCTCCTCCCTGCCCACCTTCCTCACTTCCATACTGGAAGTTGCCTCAAGCAAGGTTAGTGTTCTTAGTGTTCTCTCTCTTTATACGGTGTCTCTCTTTATACTGTGCTGTACTTTGTTTCATATTTTTGTGGTTAAAAAATGCATACAGTTCAGCATGAATTAATGTTATTGACATGGAACCTTGAAATCTGATTTAGTTTGTGGTCAATTTGGTTCATGACCACAATCATGGAACAAATTAAATTCATGAACTGAGATGCCACTGTATTTGAGATTGTCTTTCCAAACTCCTTTTTGGGAAGTTTCTTTAGTTAATTGGAGATCCCAGGCCTGGGAAGAGCAAAAGGTTTTTATTTGTGACACAGCTAAGATAGCTCAGCTATGATGATGACTTGAAGAAGCACCGGGAACAGAGCTTATCTTCCAAACAAAGGCAAAAATGAAAAGTCCGATTGCTGACTGGTTGGCAAGAGGGAACTTACACTAATACTTGGTAACACTGTTTTGGCTGAACACATCAATCAGATTGACCACTGACAGCTATTACCTCCTCTTCCCAACTCTCATCTCTCATGATAAGAAATTAATAAAGAAAAGAGAAAATGTCCATTGACTGATGAATGGCGAATCAAAATATGATATTTATGTATAATGAATTGTTACACAGCTATGATAAAGAATCAAGTATTGATAAATACTACAACATGGATGATCTTCAAGAACATCATATTAAGTGAAAGACTGGACTCAAATTGTCTGATTGGATGATTTTCCTTATTGGAAAATCCAAAATAAGCAAATCCATAGAGAGACAGAATGAATGCAGACTGCTTCCCCCCAGGAGCGAGGGGAGAAGGTGGATGGGGAGGGGCTATGTATACAGGGTTTCCTTCTGGGATGGTGAAAATGCTTTGGAACTAGATAGACATGAGGGGTGTACCACACCATGGATGAGCTAATCATCACAGAACTGAACACTTTTAAAAGATTAAAATGCTGAATTTTAAGTTACATGAGCTTTACTGTAATTAAAAAAGTAGAAACAGACAAAGACTAAGAGAAAACAGAATAGAGATATTTGAGAAGAAATTGCAACCAATTTTGCAAAATGGAAAATATCTGGAGAAGTGGGAATCGACATACCAGAGTGGACCAAGCAATAACTTACATGATTAGGTGGCAGCGGGGGGTGGGGGTGCCAGGGAGAAATAAGCCATTTTCCTAGGAAGAACTATAGAAAGGCTGAGGCGTGGAGACAGCAGGAGCTACTACAGTTAGCAGTAGATGGGTATGTGAAACTCAGAATGTTGGGGATTTGGATGGTAAGAACCTCTTTTCCTGTTCCAAGTAGCCAGAAGACTTTGTGGTCCACTGGGTAAAAGAGGCATAAAGACAGCAGCACACAGGGGAGAGACCGTCTAGAAAATGAAGTGGAGTAAGTCGCAAATGAGACTCTGGCTCTCCTCTTGGAGTATCAGCAACTGAGTGTCCATCAGCTCCTATGTCTCACTTCACACAGAAGACTGGAATGTCCCTTTCTGCAGAAGCCCATGTATCCAAGAGAGAACAGCTCAGTGCCTTATCGTGGGGAGCTCCCTGGTGAAAATACAGCTTGTCACCTGAGTGGCTTCCAGGGATGGGAGTCCATCAGGCCCTCACCATGAGCCCACAGCTTCTAACCAATGCAGTGAGTGGTGCCTCAGTTTTAATTATAAAAGGTAAGAGCATGTTTGATGAAACTTCTAACATGAAAAGTAAAGAAGTAAATAGAAAAGTAAATGAAGTAAAAAAGCAAATAAAGAAAACTTGGTAGTGTAAAAAGCAGAGAAAGGGAAGGCAAATGAAAATCAAAACATAGAAAGATTCAGTTAATTGCAACCCTTCAGAGAGATAGATTAAAATATTGCATCCATAAAACAAATTGCCGTAGAAACAGATTCATTAGTGAAGTGAAAGATCTCCTGGAAGTTCAAAATATGAAAGTCAAAGTAAATGATTAAATAATTAACAGAAGATTAGAAAATTATATTGAAACAATATAATGTTAGGTTTGAGAATGATAGAGAATCAGCCCACAAGGTTATGTGTGGTCAGAAGTATCTGGAGAACAGAGAGAAGAAGGGAAGAATGCAAGAAAAAATTTTAGAATAAGAGGCCATGAATCTCTAGGTTGAAAGCTTCATCTTATACTCAGAAGATTGGCTTAAACACACACACACACACACACACACACACACACACACACACACCCCACGCACACATACATCACTTCAGAACAAGAAGGTCTTAAAAGCTCCTAAAGGGAATTTTCAGAATGACATCTGACTTCTCCATAGCAATATTGGCTACTAATAGAAAACAACAGTAACAATACCCTGAAATTCCTAAGAGAAAATGATGGAATTCTACGCCCAGTTTCATCAAAAACCTAGCGTGAAGGATGAATTAAAATATTACCAGGAACATAAGGGTTCTAAAATTTTATTCATAGTTTCATCCAGCTTCAGGAATTATTGGGAGATGCAGTTCACCAGAACAAAGTCGTAAGTCAAGAAAAGTAGAAGAAATAAGGCTTGTGAATTGGGACCACCATATAGAACAGAGACACAACCAGAGAGGTCGCAGAGAGAATATGTCCAAGGAGCTAAGATACAAACAACTCCAGAAGGGGAAGCACCAGTAGAAATGACAAAAGAAATACCTCTTTGGCTTGAATGTTTGGAAAGTGATATTAAAAACATATGTAATGTATACACTGTAAAAAAGAAAAAGCATAAAGAATAACAAATATATGAAAAATAAGGCAATGGCTAGCTCCTGTGAAAACAAAAAGTGGTATTCAAGAAAGGAAAACAAACATAAAGTGCAACTTGATCAATGAATGGAAAATAAAAATGTACATAGTTACTGAAATGCAAACACTCATTACTGATTTGACCCAAAGTCTGTGACATCAGAGGTGGGCGTTCTCCAAATCTTCATTTACCATAATGTCTAAAATTGACATGTCAATCCATAGCAGCACAGACTCATTTAAAAAATAGATGCAAGTACAAAAAATTAAAATAGATGAAAGTGCTTTTACCTGTACAAATAGGCCTGGGATGTGATTATAGGGGAGTGTTAGCTTGCTGTTTATCTTTTTGAAAAGGGAGTAAGGAAGGGTGCTTTTGATAAGTCTTTCCATGTCATTAACTATGTTTTAACAATGTTGAAAATGAAAATAAGTATTAGTTAAAATATTTGCCAAAGTCAACTGTGTCAACAGCATGTCTGCCAAGACTGATGGATGGCCATGACTTCCTTGTACCCATACCCCAAACTGCTGGCATTTGTTGGCCACCTAAGATGTACCGCTCTGCATTAGCTCAGCTAATCCTCAGCACAGCTCTGTGACCCAGGCTCCTCTGCCCTCCTCACTTTACAGACCTGGAAACTCAGAGAAGGATATAACCTGTTGCCCAGGGTCCTGTTGCTAGCGGCCTGTAGAAGTCAGACAAGCTCATGTGCTTGGTGAGACCCCAAGCTCATGCGCTGAACTGTGCAGTTTTATTACTTTCTCCCTATCCAGTGCCTAGTTCTCTGTGCTCTGTGCAGGGTGTTATAAGGAGGATTTTACAGGTACAGTGTGCACCATGATTCTTATTCACAGCAGCATGTCCAAAAGAAAGGCTAAAAAACACAGGAAATGATGCTCCATGTCACTCATCATCAGGGAAATGCAAATCCAAGCGAGGATGGGCTACCACCTCAAACCACTGGGATGACAACTACCAACACACTAGGAATACCCATTGTTGTTGAGGGTGTGTAGTCATTACCACGAGTAGGAATGGATGGTGGAGTGGCCACTGTCGCAAGCAGTACATGGTTCCTCAAAATATTTACACAGGAAGCAGGATCTCGAAGAGCTGCTGTACATCCACTTTCACGGCAGCGTTGTTCATGAAAGCTCAAACACAGAAGCAAGCCACACGTCCATAGAAGATTGAATGCATAAGCAAAAAGTGGCATATACATGAAGAGGGCCGTAGCCTTCAAAGGGCAGGAAATTTCGACACATACCACAATACAGATAAAGCTTGAAGACATTCGGTGTGTGAAAAGAGCAAAGCAAAAACACAAATAGTGCATGATTCCATCAGTTTATTTATTTGGTGCTGGGAATTGAACCCAGGACCTTGCACTTGCCGGGTGGGCGCTGTGCTGCTGAGCAATATCACAGGGCCTATGACTCCATTTAAATGAAGTATGTAGAGTAGTCAAAAATCACGGAGACAGAATGGGCAATGGTGATTGCCAGAGGTTGAGAGGAGGGAGAGCGGGGAATTATTGTTTAATGGACTCAGAGTTTGAGCTGGGGTACTGTGAGAGGGTGATGCTGGTAGCCCTGGGCCCTGAGATGAACGATACCGAAGCTATCTGGGGTGCAGGGTATGGCGGCGAGCAGGGACACAAGAGAGAGTCAGGTGTTCTTCTGGACCAAGAGTGTCTATGCCGTGCTTAGGAAGACGCTGCTTCATCACCTGTGCCCAGCCTATCACCAGGAAAACTTCCTTTCCACTCTACGGGTTTTCCCTAGGCCACATGTTCAGTCTCCTCTGTTTATAGTTGATATTCCTCTTCAATAATCTTACTTAGGATGTTTCCTTTGGGGAATTTTATTTTATTTTTCTGCTACATAAAAATAAAGTGGAGTTTTTTGTTTTTGTTTGTTTTTTTTGTTTTGTTTTGTTTTTTTTTTTGTCTTTTTGAGACAGGGTCTCACTATGTAGTTCAGGTTGACCTTGAGCTCACTTTGTAGCCCAGGCTGATCTCAGACTCACAACAGTCCTCCTGCCTCAGCCTACTGAGCGCTGGGGATTATAGGTGTGCGCCACCACGCCTGGCTAACTGGGTATTTTTTTTTTTTTTAATTCGGAACCACAGAAAAATCATATGTGGCTCAAACATTGTCACGCTTTCTCTTTGGTATTTTAAAAATATGTTACTTAAATCACAGTGCAAACCCTCAACCGGTACTATCAGTCTGTCGCAAACAGTGGTCATAAGTAACTCCCCCCTTCTTAGCTCTGAGTTCCATTTCTGGTCAGTTGTTATTTCTGTCTTTTTCTCTGTATCTCTCCATCGCCTACTTAGGTTGTTTTCCCTGTTGTATTACTTATATATTATTTATTGAGTTTATTGCCTTTAACAATAAGAATCAGTTCTCCTGTGGTGCCTTCTTCCCATGGGACCCACCCACACCTATAATTCCCACCCCTGGAGGACAGGCAGTGATATTACCATTTTGGTTAAGACCTAGGTCAGTGTTTACGGCCGTATCAACGGTGCTCACGTCATGTGTTAGGAGAACATTTTCTTCTTGTATTCTTCTGCATCCTCCTCTACCTCCTGTCCCGGCCCCAACCCTCTCTGTGCAGTTCACTCACAATAAACACATGCTGGTTTGCGTGGCTTGCTGGACACCTATCACCACTTCTCCCCAACCTCCCCCCTGCGCCTTGACTCTTTCCCTCTTCTCAATACGAAAGCTCATCCGCTCTGTTTTTCCCCTCCTGGGGTCTCTCCCTGAGCCCTCTCACCTGCCCTGGTGGCCATTCAGGTTGGTGGCTTAGTTATCTTCCTGGGTTTCCCAGCCTTCCTCATCCTGGGAATTCCAGCTTCCCATTCCTGGGTAGGATCAACTATGCCCCGATCTCATGTCTTTCTGTCTTTGCTTTGCTTTGATTGCTCACCCTACCTACAAGCTTGTTTTTTTGTTTTATTTTGTTTTTTGGCGGTACTGGGGATCGAACTCAGGACCCTGCGCTTGCTAGGCAGGCGCTTATTCCACTGAGCTATATCCCCAGCCCTAAACATTTTTAAAATTTTTTTTCTTTTGCTTTTATTTTTTTGGTACTGGGAATTGAACTCTGAACCTTGAGCTTGCTAGGCAGGTGCTTATGCCACTGAGCTATATCCCCAGCCCCAACTATGAGCTTGTTAAGAAGGACTGAAAGAGAGACACATTTTTTTTTTTTTGAGTCTTGGGCTTCATTTTGAAGTCACTAGCCTGGACAGATCATTGTGTCTTCATCTGTACACTGGGACCTGGCTACATTTTCCAGACATAGACAGCTCTAGTGTGTGTGTTCCCCTGTCTCAGGGCAAACTCATACCCCAGGACAACACTTTTCTGTGTCCTGGTCTGGCATGAGGCACCTTCCATGCCCAGCAAGTGCCAATCAACGCTTGTGTTAATAATACCTTAGCCTCAACACTCAAGTTGCATTAATCACCTAATAAAAAAAAACCTTCACAAGTGCTAATTACAAACCTACTCCTCATTTTAGACCCACTTAAAAAGGTGGCATCTTAGAAGCCATAGTGCTTATAGTCATTCAACAAACATTTAATGTCTGCCATATATAAGACAGCACGCAAGAGCTTTCAGATAGTTCAACTGATTGAATCCTCACAACAGTCCTGTGAGGTGGGCATTATTGTCATTTGTAAATGAGGAAACATTTCCAGAGAGATAAGGCTTTTTGGGGACAGTCATTCAATACACACTTGAGAATATGGCAGGGGGAAGATACATTTGTCCTTGGTCTCTCTTACAGGCTCCAATCTAGCCAAGTGTGACAGACGTGCAACAAATAATTCCACAAGTGATTCATTAAATGCATTAGAGACAAGTACATGGAAAAGAAGTACAAGGTGCTATGAGAATGACTAACAGAGGTGACTTGTGCTGGTCTGGGATTCAGAGGTGGTTTTGAAGGCAGTGTGTTCAGCCTATAGATGGGGAAGACCCCGCCAGACGGGCTGGGGCACAAGGAAGGGAGACAGGGAAGGCTGAGTATAAGCAGGGACTCCAAGGTGGGTCAGGGCTTTGTGTAGGGTGACGCAGGAAGACCACTGTGTCCTGCTAAGAGTAGAAACGTGGCTTGGCACACGCAGTTGTTAGGGTTCCTAGGCTCTGTTTAAGAACCCACATGTGCAGAACCTGGCTGGAAGCTTGTGCACAGTGGAGGAAAGTGAGATTGATTTTGTAAGAGTTCGTTGTTACACCAGGTCTACTCTGGAGAGGATGTGAGCAGACCTGGGAGATGGTCCCGGGAGTTGACTGCTGGAGAGGGGTCAGAGGAGATGCGGGAGGGGAGGACTGAGGAGGCGTGTGGCAAGATGCACTTGGGCTCACCCACACCAGCGCTTGCAGTGGCAGGACCACCGCTCCTTCTGGTTGGTGAAATTGTCTTTCTCTGAGCCGGGATGGGCAGGCCACTCGCACAGCATTCTCTCCCAGTGCAGTGCTGGGGATGCTTAGGTACAGGCAGACGGATGAGGGACCCAGGTCTGTTCTGGGCAGTGACAGAGTCCTTGCCTTAGGCTGTTCAGTTCATCCATCACTAGGGTTATGGGAACAAAACAGAGATGCTGCCTTTAGTAGCTCATAGTCTATTAAAGTCAATGAGGAAATAACTTCCTCACCCAAGCGAAGGGTAAGGAAATTATAGCAGCTGCAGAATCTCACAAACTCTTGGGGGTTTAACTGCACTAAATGCAGCAATATCTTTAATGGGCTTTCAATGGGGTTGTATTTTTCTAAGTAGATAGACCATTTAAGTTTTAGACCTTCCCTGATTCTCTATCCTGGCCAGGAATTATGTTCTTCAGGAACATTTGTAACACATATGAAATGGTCTATATTTTTTTTTAAAGTTCAAATATTCTGCTAAATAACCAGTCTTCATGGATTTATTGTTCAATGTATTAACATTTTCTCATGAATGAATTTCTTGGTCATGAGGCCAGATGTTATGCAGTGTGAGAATGAAGCCACACAGCCTAAATGCCCTACAAGAGTCAGAGTTTCCAGGTGTAATATCTTTGTCAGAACACAGAATGCAAGATTTTCCTTGTTTCAACACAGGATTTCCTTGTCGGAACAGTGAGTAGGGACCTAAGTGTTTATCTCCACTGGACACTTTGGGGTTCAGGGTAAATAGAGAGTCCAGGACCCAGCGGGTCTCATGACTTCTAGACTAAGCAATCCCTTGTGTGTGTGTTCCTTGGGGGCTTTTTCCAAGGGGCCATAGGGATATATCAGGTGGGTGAAAGATGGGGGGAAAAACGTTGCTTCTGGTAGGTGATTTGTTCTTGATGGTTGTAAAAACCTGCATTACCTGTCCCAGGCCTTTACCAAGTGGCTGGAAGTACATAAAAAAGGGATGTGTTAGAAAGTTTTGATTGACGGAACGTGTAAATACAATTTACAAATGACGCTAAAATATAACATTCTCTTTAGTGTACATTACTTATGGCCAGTTGATTCCCGACAGAATACATTTGTTGCTGTTTGTTCTGGGATCTTGTATCCATAGTGTAGCCGAGGTATTTCCATTGATGAGCAAGTATAGGTACCCCAAGCATGAGGGTCGGTATTTTCCTTTTTGTGAACAAGTGGGCAGAAAGTGAGACAACAGAGTTGTACACTGGCCTTCAATCATTTGTCGATGATATGTGCAGCTTTGCTGAACCGGAAGCTAATTCTCAAAAGCGGGAAGCGGATGTCCTCATGTTTTTGGTGTGATTTACCGTGCCTGCATTGGCGATAGACACATTTTGGAATTTAATCTGCATGATTCACATTGCTCCATTAGTTTTTCAAGTTCTAGACCCAGGGGCCAGATCTGTTTCACCCAATGTCTTTGTAAATAAAGTTCATTAGATTGAAACCATGTCCATTTCTTATACGTACTGTCTGAGACTGCTTTGTTGTTAAAATTGCGGAGTTGATGAGGTTGGGCATAGGTTGCATGAGTACAAACCTGAAAATGTTTTGGGTAAGTTCCTTTACAGAATAAGGGTTAGGGTGAGGGTTATTGCTAACCCCTGATCTGGACAGTCAGGAGCGTGTGTGCAGTGTATAAAAAGATTCTTGTGGACCCAATGGTTATGGGGCTTGAATGTCTGTTAACATCGTAGGTGTGAAGGACCTCTTAGGAAAGTTAGCAACACCCCCCCGACACCCTTTTCTGGGAGTCAGGGTCTTCTCCAAAGTTATCACCCCAGTGTGAAAACTTGTACTTTGGTGTTTCACATGAGGTTCCCCTGAAAACCTTACCGCTTCCTCTTTTTACTTTTAGTTATTTCCCTTCCCTCTGCTTTTCCTCTTAAACTTCACAGTTTGATGTCTTATGAACTTGGGAGAAAGGAGATCCAGTAAACGTTGGGCCATTTGTTCTTCTCCAGAATCATCAGCGCTCTGTGTGGTCCTGGCCGACACCTGAGCACTTGTGGTACATCATCGGAACCTCTGCTGGCTGGCAGAACTGCCTATGGGCAGCTAATCTGGATATTGAGAACAGCCCCTTACAGATGAGGCCGGGAGACTGGAGGCCATGCCCACGACAGCCCTCAGGCTGAAGTGGGAAGAGGAGGTGTGAACCGCGGGGGGCTTACAGGACTCCTGGGCCGTGGGCACAGTGCAAGAAGTTTGGGCCGGGAATGAGACCAGGCTCTCACCTGGGAGTATCAATGAATGAATGAGGCACTCGGGTTTCCACAAAGATGTACTGATCAGCTTCTGTGTCCCAGCCCTTGTCTCAACACTGGGCTACAGCCGGGGATACAATGAAACTCCCTGTTCTGATGTTGCTCATATTTCTAGTGGGGGCGCGGAGAGCGGCAGTATGGCAAAGGGGGAGTTGTGAAGGAGAATGGCAGGAGGTCCGGGGGGAGGAATTGGATCCTGGAGCAACCACAGGGGAGGGGCCAGACAGCATCTCCTGAAACAGTCTATCTGAGGGGGCCTTGTGCTCTGACTCGCATCCTACGAGGACCACTGTGGCTGCGGTACAGACAGGAGGGCAGATGCTGTCATGGTAGTTCAAGTGGAGATGCCTGGGTGGCAGAGGTGCTAAAAAGTGGGCCATTCTAGAGCAACTCTGAAGACAGAGCCGGTGGGATTTACACGGGGGTGGGCTATAGGTGGTGAGAGAAGAGACAGGTCCGGAGACAATTGAAGTTTGGGGTCTAAGTAAACGGAGGAGTAGAATTTCCATTTCTTGAGATGGGAAAGTTTGTGAAAAGCAGGGTCCAAAGCTGGGGGCAACCAGGAGTTTGGCTGTGCACCTGGGAGAAGCCCACTGCAGACACTGGACGGAAGCCACATGAAAGTCCCAAGTGCAGAGAAGAGGTTAGAGCACTGGGTATCAGCTTGGGAATCCTCAGTGATCCCGCTTCAGAGGAAGGTCAGACGCAAAAGTGTGGTGACCTGAGGATCTGGCTTCAGGCCCTGATGGTTAGAGGAGAAGGTCCAGCAGAGGAGAATCAGAACTTATCAAGCAGAATAAACAGAGAATTTTCAGAAGAGTTACTTGGAAAGGAGTCATCTGATCAGTGCACACAGAACCCTCCTCAGCGCCCTGTGGACTCGGGCTGGCGGCCTCTGAACGCTCAGTGGTCCTGCTGTGTCAGCTTCTCAGAGAACAGACTGTACTATTTGGAAACATTTTCCAAGGCAACCTATGTCACTTGGCTTTCCGGTAGGTGTGGCGGTGAAGCAGATTGCAGTAGGATGTGCAAGCTGAAATCAGGTGTGTGTGTGTGTGGGGGGGTAGCTTCTGCGGATGTCAGGCTGGAAGAACAAGGAGTGACTGACTGACTAGTGCTCTCCAGGAGAAGAAACCGCGGAGTTTCTTCAGAAGCACTTAGTACCCCACCTCGACCACAGTGGATTAGATATGAAGTTTCCACCCTTCTTTCAAGTGTGCCATCCACGGTTGTGTGACTTCAGGAAAATTGCCTAACTTCTCTGAGCCTGTATTTCCTCATTGGTAATGACTAATAATTCCTACCATATGGCATTTGTAACGATTAAATAATTTTAAGTACATTAAAGCATGTAGTGAACTGCAAAACGACATGCAAATGTAAGAGACGGAAATGACTGTGAATCTAATCCCAGGGTTCAATTTACACAAGAGATGATTTTCACGCTTTGCACATAACAAATGGAGATTTCTCTACTCAACTCACTGAACCTTGGGTCGTTAAGATCCAAAGTCTCCGAGCAGAAAAGTATTCTCCTCTATCTGGTCAAATGTTTCTGGCTCGTCCGGAGACTAAAACAAGTCCCACCACTACAAGGCTGGAAACGTGAATCAGAACTTTTAGTTCCCGATCGATCAATCCATGCTCTCTCTCCCTCTCTGGGTTCTGATCTGCTTTCTTATCTTTGGGAGTCCTTTAACTGGTTGCCAGGCGAAAATGCTTCTGATCTTTCTTTTCTGCCTCCCATGAAGCTGATAAAAAAAAAAAAAAAACAGGAAAGAATGTGCTGGATGAAATCAATCCTGATCCTGCCAGCCTCAAGTGTTCAAGCTTTTTTTTTTTGGTACCGGGAATGAAACTCAGGACCTTCTGCTTGCCAGGCAGGTGCTGTGCCACTGAGCTAATCCTCCAGTCCTATTCAACTATTTTTAGACTGAAAGTTGGATTTGAAGGAGAGCTGTGGGTGAGAGAGAGCTGAAATATTCACATAAAAGATCAGTAGGTCTGGGTTCTAGTCTTGACATTCACAAACCGTCTGTGTACAACGTCTGCATTAATTGGTACAGTGCGGGGATTTGATCTAAGCTTTAAGGATCCGGATTCCCTTGACTTTCCAGTATAGAGCCTATCACTCTCAATCTAGTTATTTCTACATTTGACCACTAGATGGCGTTATTGGAAAGTTTTCACTCGGGGGGAGAAAAGTCATTTCTTTGCCAACTTTTTATTCCCTGAATGCACAAAAGGATGATTCTCCAAAACCGTAAAGAATGAAAAACCTTCCCTTCTGAACACATCGAGCAGCATTTGCTGGAGATGGACCGGGCCCCTTTTAGGAGAATATGGTTCCTCTCTGGAAGGGCTGGGAGCTCTGGTTAGAACAAGGTAAGAGAACTGGGAGGGTGTGTGTGTGTGTTTGTGTATGTTCACATGCGTGCGTGCGTGCATGCATGTGTGTGAAAAGCCCAGGCAGGGAGGCCTGCGTTAGCCCAACAACACTCCGCTCCAGAAAGAAGCATCAGACGCCAAGTGTTTCCCGGCTCTAAAGAACTAGGAGTTGCTGATATTCCAGGACTCAGAGTGACCCAGCTAAATTAGGCATCACCCGGGAAGGTCAGCAATCCCAGCAGACAGGGAAACTGAGGCCTGGAGCAATTCAGCTCTCCTGATTCTACCTCCTTGCCAGTTACACTGTGTTTAAACATTTCTAATGACTTCCCCAAGGCCACATGTCTTGTGCGGGGGATGGTAAATCTTTGGTCTCAGGCCCACAAGGCAAGACCCCTGCCTCTGCAAACCAGGGAAGGGGCGCTGAACGAGCCCCCAACAACTGATCGGCTGGTGCAGAGCTGTCGGAATGCAGGCTCACCCAGCGGGAGAGAAGAGTCATTTAAAGTAAGTGCCTACTAACATGCAAAACAAATCTCATAGTCAGATTTTTAAAAAATTAATAATAACATTTACTAGGCATTTTGTATGGATCAGACTCTGTTAATCACTTAAATCGCTATATCACGTCCTCCTACTATGAAAGCTGTGAGATAGTGTTATTATCTCTGCTTTCCAGATGCAGCTGAAACTCAGAGAAGTTAAATCACTTGCCTAAGGTCACACAGCTGGGAGGAGCAGAGCCAATATTCAAATCCGGGTTTGCCTAACTCCACCTCTGATCTTTCAACACCCAGGAGGAGCTGGCTCTTCATGACACTTCCTGCATTTATAGTATCTGATGTAAAAACCTATGGAAGTTTCTTACTGGAGCCCTCATCACCGTCACACCATTTTCCTGTTGGGACATGGTGGCTCTGTGCTGGTGAGCAGGCTCAGGGCCTGCAGACTTGGTGACATCAGTATCACACCTATGAGACACTCACAACATGAACATGTGGGGTGATGTGTGACGCTCTTGCCAATAGCTGCCAGCACTAGCATCCAAGGAACACCTGGAATCCAGTTCCGCTTGGATATGTCCCCACACCTGCCACTGGGGAGAGGGACATGGAGCACTGGGGACAGAGGGTGCAACGGTCCAGGGATGCAGCTGTGCACAGAGGGTCTCCACTGGTCTAGCTCGGAGTGACACGGGTGTGCATGACCTCATGTGGCTTCCAGACATAACATCGTGGCAGGGGCCATCTCTAGGCTCCTCTCATGGGGGACAGTGCCACAAATGCAGGAAGGCATCCTAAATAAACAGATGAGATGCTAGAGGAAAATGTCTTCAGAAGTCAAGGTTTCTGTTTTGCCTCAAAAGGGTGTGACATTGAGATGAACTAGCTTATTAAAATGTAGAGCAATTACCATCAATGCCTAGAACAGCAGTTACTGTCATAGAAGTAAAGATGGTGGATTGGATTCCCGACTCAGCACAACCCCTTTCTAACCATGTGACCTTGGGCAAATCACCTAGTCTTTTCCAAGTTTCAATTTCCTCATGTTCCACAAAGGGAAAATACAGTATACGTCCCGAGGTTGCTGCAAGTGTTAAATGAGATTATGTATATAAAGTACCTGACCTCACACACTTTCTGGTAAATCAGTACATGTTCAGTAGATATTAATGGTGATGATAAACACAGTTACTATTATTCCCGCTTTTCATCTACGTCCTTCTTTCTAACCATTGTGAAGTTCTTAGAATCTTTGAACCCATCTACAGCTCAGCTGTCTGCAGGGCTTGGCATCTCCGCCTCGTGACTGCTCATCCTCCACGCCCTGAGCTATGTTTTGCCAGATTAAAGTTTAGGTGATAAATTCTCATGGCTTCAGGAGCCATGGTTGATGATGAAGTTCCTACTTGTGACCAAAATAATAGGTAATGCACATGAGAGGCAATACAAGTATAGAAACCAAAAGCAAAGATAATTATCCTCACATGTGCTTTAGATTTTAACAGGCTTTCATATTCAGGCTATTAGAGTCAAATGTGTGTCTAATAAAGATTGTACAAAGGGCTTGGAAGGGAATGACCAAAGGAAGAGGGAGGGGTCCGTCCAGTGTCCATCACTAGGAGACCAGGTGGATGTACATTGTCATATCTGATCCACACCACCAGGCACCAGACTCAAAAGGTTCTGCCAGAGAAAGAAGGCTAGAAATGGCAGAGGGAGAGAGGATGCTGCCTTGGAAATGTTCTAGGACCTGACTGGAAAAGATATATGACAGGGTACCGTGACCACCCAATCCCACTTCCACACACATGTCAGGTGGTTTGAAATTCTATTACTAGGATTTCTTTCTTTTGAGTTAGCAACCAGGGAAGAAAAGGGTCAGGAAAAGTTTAGGTTGCCTCTTCTTGATTGGAAACACAAATGAAAACAAACAACTTCTTTTTTCTTTATTTACTATAGAATTTTTGAAAAAAAAAGATAGGCAAATTTAAGAAAATAAATCCAGCCTATCACATAATCATCCAGAGAGAACTGGTGTTAAAGTGTAGATATTTCCTCTTTTAACAAAATGCCTTTCCTTGTGAAATTTAATACAGTGTAACTCTTTTTCTTTGTGGCTAATGATTTTTGTTTCCTATCTAGAAAATCTTTTCTTCAGTCATGGAGAATTCTCCCATATTTTTCTCTATAAGCTCTGTACAATTTTACCCTAGGTGGTTGATGATTCACTTAGAATTGATTTCCGTGTATGGTTTGAGGTAGGGATCAGCTGTAGTTTCCCTCAGATGGATATCCAGTAGTACCCATACCATCTTTCCCCCTGCTATTCTGCAGTTTTACTTTTTGTTGAAAAATTTATTGCTAACATGTGGTTAGATCTTCCTAGTCGTTCTTCTGTTCCTTTGGTCTGTCTGTATGTTAGAAATGGACAGGATGTGCTTTATTTGGGTAACAGATAACCTCACCAGTTCATGGATGAGTGAAGTAAAGTTATTTCTTTTTCACTGTTAGGCACAAGCTGATGCAGGGGAGGCTGACACAGGACAACTATCCTTCCTAAAGTGAAGCATCTGAACTACTGGGAGTGCTGATCTCCATCCAGAGACCAGGGGGTATAAATGGTTCAGGGCATGAAAACACCACTCACTCATCATTCTCCTCCTCTTATAGCTCATTTGCCAGAACCAGTCAGAGGGCTCCACCCACCTGCAAGGGCTATGACATGCTGTCTGCCACATGCCTGGTAAGGGAGGATATCCCGGTATTGGAAGGCATTAGTGACACCCACCTCCATTTATCTACCCATGTATGGCAATGATAGTCACAGTGACTGCAGTTTAATAGTAAGACTCCACACCTGTATAGAGTAGAGCAAGTCCTCCAATGCTGTTTCTTCTTCAAGGTCTCCACTAGTTTGAGCTTTGGGAATTCTATATAAATCTTAGAAAGCACTTAAGCTCTTTAAAAATCCTATTGTGACTTTTATTGCATCTATAGCTCCATTTAGAGAGAACTGACATTTAAAATGGTGAGTGTTCCTGCTCATTAACATGAATTTTTCTCTTTTAATCTTTGCTTTCTCTCAGGAATGTTTTATACTGTTTTACACAAAGGTCTTGAACGTTTTTTTGTTAAATTTTCCCTTAGTGAAGAAAATGCAGGTATCCGGGCAGGACTTAGGTTTTTGATAGTTTTAAATGCTACTATAAACGTTATCCTTATTTTTTCATTTTATAAATGTTTGTGATATAGAGAAATTTAATTTATTTTATTGTGTTCATTTCCAGCAACCTTCTAAAACTTTCTCAAATCCTGAAAATTTATTGGTAACTTCCCATGGATTTTCTATGTTGGCAGTAATACAGTCTATAAATAATGACAATTTTATGTCTCCCTTTCTGGTCCTTATGTCTTTATCTCTTTTTCCTGCCTTCACCTTTCTGGGGGCTGCAGATACTGTTAAATTGATGTAACGGTGTATCAGGTTAATAATATCGCTCAGTTATTGTGTGCTGATCAGGCCCGCAATCTCCCAAACAGTGAATTATGAGGGCTTAAATAAATGAGATAATTGAAATGATTTTAGAGCTCTGGGAGGTTCCAAAGCCTCTCACAGAAATGGAGATTCTGAGATTTTAGACCAAGAACTTCTCTAGGAGGCCCACATTTATTAGGTTTTTGAACATGGAGGAGAATATGGAAGAAAAGGCAGGAATCTGGGCAGGACTTGGGTATCCCTTCAAGGACTTCTCTAAGTAACACTATGTATGTTAATTTAGGAGAACTATGCTATCTCTAGGAAGGCCTTCACTTCCAGGAGTGAGATGCCTGCAGCTATGGTCTCCTTTTAGTTAATTGGGGTTGGAGTCAAAAGTCCTCAGCTGTGGCCTTATCTTGTCCTTTAATGCCTCATGGCTTTACCCACCATGAAGGCCTCAGTAGGGACCAATGACTCACAAGTAAACATGGAAAACCAATTGGTTAATGTAAGCCCTGCTCAGAGCTGCTTCACAGTGCTCTCCATCAATAGTGAATATCACTGTTCTATTCCTAATGCCAAAGGGAAGATTTTCAAAGTTTCATTTTTAAAAACATTGATTGTTGTCTTAGTCAGCTTATCATCCATACATGATATCTGACACCCATAACTTAAAGGAGGAGACCTTTATTTTGGCTCACAGTTTTGGGAAAGTTGAGGCCACGTCCACTGGCTCCACGGTAGAAAGCATGGAGCGGGAATTCTATTCAGCTCACAGCAGCCAGGAAGCAGAAAGAGAGGAAGAAGAAGCCAGGGACAAGAACACACCTTCAGGTCACACCCCCAGTGACCCACCTCCTCCTAGGCCATGCCTCCTAATAGTAAGGCACCACCACAATCAAATCACCTCCCAAACACACAAGTCTTCTGGGGACATTGTAGATCTAAGCCAATTGTTATACATTTCATTGTAGATACTCCTTACTAGATCATTTATGTGCCCTCTTTTTTCCTACTCTCTAACATTTTTATTTTTTTATTTTTTATTTTTATTTTTTTGCGGTACTGGGGATTGAACTCAAGACCTTGCACTTGCCAGGCAGGGGCTTATTCCTCTGAGCTATATACCCAGCCCCTCTCTAACATTTGTAATAACAAATGAATGTTGAATTTTAGCAAATGCTTTTTTCCTATATGCATTATAATGAGTACTGATTCCCCCAGACTTACACTGGGGTTATGTTTTGATAAAATCGGTATTCATTAAACATCACATAAGTTGGAAATGCACTTAATGCCCTGCATAGGGTCAGTTGTTTATTCTTAATCCCATGGGATCTCATGGCTGGGAGGGAGGTGTGGGTCACTGCTGCCACTCACCATCTCAGGAGAGTATCTTACTGTGTTTGCTGTGCAGGAAAAGATCAAAATTCAAATCTGAAGTACAGTTTCTGCTAAATGTGTATCACTGTCATACTCCCATCAAGTTGAAGTCTTAAGTTCAGCCTTACATATAAATTTGCTCCCTTTGCCAAGTTAGAGTGGCCAGTTACACTGATTTTCTGATGATAAAGCAACCTTTACACTACCATTTATACTGGTGTCTTAGAATAAGCTAAATTTGGACATGATAACCTTTTCTTTTTTATACATTGCTAGTGTTGGCTTGTAAATATTTTGTTTAGACTTTTTTGCACCTCTGACCATGAATAAAATTGGTGCATAATTTTCTTTCTCAGACCATTCTTTTTGAATTTGGGTATTTTTCTCTTATCACAAAATAAAATGGAGAATGTGCCCACTTTTTCTATTTTCTGGAAATTTTTGATAAGATTGACATTAAGTCTTCTTTAAGTGTTTAATAAAATTTGCTTGAAACCATCAAATCTTAACATTTCATATGTGACAAATTTATGTTTAGTTAAAAACTCAATGATTTTAGTAGTTAAAAAGGATTATTTAGGGTTTCTATTTCTTCTTTTGTTAATTTCGGTAAGACAGAATTTATTTAAAATTTATTGACAATTTATTAAGTTGTTTATAATATCCTCTCCTTACCATTCTAACATCTGCAACATCTGGAATGATGTTCCCTTTCTCATTACTAACTTTCTCTGTGTCTTCCACATTGTTGCCTTGCTTTGTGTTAGCAGGGGTTTATAGCTTCTGCCGGTCATTTTAATGAACCAAAATTTGAAGACAGAAACCCTATTATATTTTTTATCTTTCATTAATTTTTATTCCTTTTGACTTCTGTACTTTGAGGAGATTGCTTTGCTGTTGTTTTTCCAACTTCTCCTAAAAATAAGTTGACAATATTCTTTTCATCTGTATATTTTCTATCATTTTGCCTCTCTCCGCTTCATTCTAGTTAACTTCTTCTATCTAAGTTTTCAATTCACTGATTGTCTCTATCTGTGTTGGATTTTCTGGTAAATCCACCTGTTGGGTTTTGCATTTTGGTTATTGGGGGTTATTGTTGTTCTGTTTTTGATACTGGAAATTGAACTTGGGGCTTTGCCAGGCAAGCCATTGTGCCAATGAGCTATATCCCTGGCTCCTGGTTATTAGGGTTGTAAGATACTAGAATTTTAGAATTTCCATTTATTCTTTTCTCAGATTTATACTGATCTTGATTCAGCCCATTGCTGAAATGCTCTTAAGTTCAAGTGCATCTCTTTGAGCATAGCAAACACAGCTGTTTTACAGTCTTTATATGAGTATTATGGCTTTCATGAATCCTGGGTGGTGGTGGCAATGGCTGAGAGTGGCAAAGGCTCTCAGGCTCTTGTAGCACGAACCCACATTCCTTTCATGACATCAGTTATTTTCTTACCTCATCATTTAGTTTTTTTTTTTTTTTTTTTTGGTACTGGGAATCAAACTTAGGACCTTGCACTTGCCAGGCAGACTCTTGTGCCACTGAGCTATATCCCTGGCCCACTTCATCATTTAGATATTTTTCTCCTTTACACAAATGGTTTAAGGTTCATTAAAGGTAAATTTCTCCATTTGGCTCTTCTTTCCATCTGTCATAGTACCTAGCAGAGTTCTACCTAAAATGAAGACGTTAGGAGTAAAGGAATGATTTTAGGGTTAGCTACCCACTTGCCTCTTGGATTCTTCCCTAACCTCAGCTACTACGACTCTCCAGTTGGCTTCCTGTGTTTGAGCCACACTGGCCTCCATTGTATTTGTGGTTTAGACCTAAAGTGTCTCTCAAAACTCTCCTGTTCAGAAGTGGGGCTTCTGGAAAGTGATGGGATCAGGCCGCTATTCTTGTCAGTGGATCAACCCACTGGTGAATTTGTAGCTGAGTACGCTGTTGGGAGGTGGAATCTTGTTGGAAGAGGCAGATCGAGGGTGGGGGTGACCCGGTGATCTGGAAAGCTGTATTCTTGTCCTTGGCTCCTCCTTTTCCTCTCTGTTGCCTGGCTGCCGTGGCATGAGCAGCTTTCTTCTTCTACCATGTCCATTTACCATGCAGTTTCTGCTTTGGAGCCCTGTGGGCGTGGACTGACCCCTCTACATCTGTGAGCCAGAATGAACCTCTCTTCTAACTTGAGGGTGTTGGGCGTTTTGTTTCAGTGATGGGAAAGTGACTAAGAGAGTACTGTTCTCTACATGAAAAAGACTCCAGCCTCAGGGCCTACGTTATCACTTTGCCTTCTGCCTGGAAGGTGCTTCCTTTGGACGTCCATCTGTTTAATCTCTCCTCTCATTCAAATCTCTTCTTCGGGGTGGATCCTCCACTGAGATTTTCTCTGGCCACCTTATCAGTGATAGCATCATCCTCTCTAGAATGCCATACTCTGCCCTGTCACTTTGATTTATTTTTCTTCATAGCATTAGCACCAAATGACAGTGTAGTATAAACGCCTTTGTTAAAAAAAATTCCTCTGTTGCTTATCTGCCTCTCTCAGCGGGTTAGGAGCTGTCTAAGGACAGGGACCTTAGGGTTTTGGCTCACCTCAATGATCTCCAGTGCGTTGAGGTATCTGGAACATGGAAATCCTTCAAGAGATATTTGTCTAGTCAGTGCTGAGTTAATTGGTGTACATCAAATTACATTTATTTTTCCAAAAACTTTATATGATTTATTGACTCCATTTTACCTGTGAGTGAACAGAGGACCAGAGAGATTATTTCACAGGCTCAAGGAGACGCAGTTGGTGAATAATTGATCTGAGATTTGAACTCAGGTATGTGCCTTTTAAAACTAGCCAGGTCAGCCTCACATGCAGGACAAATTCCTACTAAAACATGCATATAAAAGTAAAAGGCAGGTTGGGTTCCAACAACTATTTGGAAGCATAAAGAGAGCGCTGACCCTAAGGGAAAGCAGTGAACATTTTCTTATGGGTCAGCATCCCTGTCTGAGCATTTCAGATGATCGCCTGCTGTGAGAATCCTCACTTCCCTTGCTCCCCGAGTCTGTCTCTACCTGGCTGTTTCAGTAGCCTGATGGATTTAAACAGTGGTGTCAGCAAAATGATGACCAGATAAGTAAGGCGATGGATCAGGAACACAGAAAAGACAGGTCAGATGATGCAAGATCATCCAGATGTCAAGCACTGTGCTTGCACACCTGCCCATTCATGTTATCATTTAAAAAAAAAAAAAACATTTCTGATCAAGCCCAGCAGATGGGCTGCTTCCCCCAGGGCCTCGCTAGGTGAATTAATGCAGGCATCTGCTTCCTTACGCTTTCTGATTGGCTTCTACTGGGCTGGAGCAAAACCGAAGCTTCTGAGCCAAGTGCAAGGGCAGAAGAGTTTCCACGAACCCCTGGGAAAGATTGAGAAGTTTGATCAAGAGGTGATTGGGAACTTCACATGCCAAGACCCCTGCTCATGCCTTGCTGGTTTGCAAAGGAGATTGGAATAACATTCACTCCCTTTGCAGTTTCACTGATATTTCATTTAAGAGGAAGAGGGAAGGAATCCTGAGAAACAAGAAGGAATGAACCTAGGGAATCCTATTCAGAGCCAGCTTAGCATGGAATCACCCCCACCATCGCTCAGACATGAAATTGGCTTCGTTCTGGGTAGGGTCCCAGAAATAGATAAGAACCCAGGTTTGTGGTTGAGGTGAACTTGGTTGGAATTTGGGTCATAGGTGAGTGACCCAGAGATAATAATTTCATCTGAGTCTTAGATTTCTGCTTTGTAAAGTGGGAGTAATACCAGTTGGTACTGCTGGGAAGAGTACATGCAGCCATGCATTGGTGGTCTGGGACTACGTCTGACATGTAATGGGGTACCAGGAGGTGGCAACTCTTAATGGGTTTTGAGGCCAGAGGAGCTGGACTTTTATATGACTGGTCAGAAACCAGTCTCTAGTCACCTTATGATCTTTCCCTCTTTGTAGCCACGGGCAACTTTTTTTTTCTGTCTCATAGAACAGTAGATCTCAAAATATACTTTTATAAAAATCATCTGGGTTTCTATTTAAAAATGCATCATCTCAGTTCCCATTTCCCAGACTATTTCAGTAGATGGTGGTAGGGCTCAGATATGTGTTTTTAGCTGAGTACCTCTGCTGTAGATGGAATGTTTGTGTCTCTACTTCCCTAATTCCTATATTGTAATTCTTACTCCCCATGTGATAGTATTAGGAAGTGAAGCTTTCAGAAGGGGAAAGCTCTCAAGAATAAGGTTAGTACCCTTATACCAGAGTCCCCAGAGATCTGTGAAGACACAGGGAAAGGGTAGTAGCCATCTATGAGAGAGGAAGTGGGTCCTCTCCAGACACCAGATCTTCTGGTACCTTTATCCTAGGCTTCTCAACTTCTAGCACAGTTAGAAATAAATTTCCACTGTTTATAAGTCTTGCCTATAGTATTGCCATGTTCCAGTCCATGGAGGAAATCCCTTGTACTGGGGCTTAAGACACCCCTCCCTACTCTCTAGGGTAATTTTGACTGAGAAATACTGTCCTGGGATTGACAGAGAGCTGATGCAGCCTGGTTGACTCAAATGCAAATTATTCTTATAAAGACCAAACTAGGAATGAGTAGTCCTGAGAACTCCTTTGGAAGTTGAGCTCCTCACGCAATTTGCATAGTTATGGCACCTTTTCATCAAGTGCAAATGAGACCCAAATGAATCTTTGCTGTGACCCAGAAAGAATGTCTTCTGGTGGCAGGGAATGGGGAGAGGAAAAAAACGCTGAGTGCCATAGGGAAATTAACACCAGCCACAAGACACCTGGCTCCTGGCTTCTCCTCAAAGTTATGCAACTTTGCCATGTTGCTTTTAGATCTGTTCCTTCTTCAATAAAGCGGGAGTGGCACCCACTGCCCTGTGTCCATCTCAGAGATCCTGTGGGTTTAGATGAAATTAGCAGGCTACAAAAACAGCAACAGCTTGGTGAACATGGAAGACAAAGAATCATAATTATTGGCTGGTCTGGAAAGCAAAGGCAAGTCATCCCCTATAATCAGTTGGAATCTAAAGAGGAAAAGCAGAGAAGAACCCCATTGTTTTCAATAGGGGGAATTTAATGTAGGGAATAGATCACCGCAGTATTGGAAGAGCTGCAAAGACAAACTGGTGATGATGTGGTAACTCAAAGGTTAGCAAGAATAGAAAGTCACTAGCATTTGTAGACTCAGAAGAAAAAGGGGGAAATAATGTTATAAGTCCCTGATGGGTTTATCTGGAGGGAGCTGGAACAGTGGAGGAAAGATGGTGACTTCTAGAGATATGTGGGAGAGGCAGCAGAGACATACCTTGGCTTCTCACCTCCTCCATCCTACCTCCTCTGGCTGAACTCAGAGGAGTGTTTCTCCTCTACAGAGCTCAGTCCCTTCACATACAATGCAAAGGTCAAATAGAGGATGCTTCTGTTTTTCTTTCCATCTCTCATTTCTGCTGTTCTCTTCCTACAAGACTGTGCTGCCCAGTAAGAGAGCAGTTTTCCAAAGAAGCCTACAGCACCATCTTCCTAGACAGCAGGCTTCCTGTTCACCAGCACTGCGGTCACCAGAACTCTCTTCAACTGGCACTTTGGCTCCTTAAATTCCTATGTGGTTCCTTATAATCCCAAGGCATCTTAATCAAAGGAGCAGGCAGTCATGCTTAGAGACCACTTCCCAGCTGAAAACGGACAGTGGGCTTCTAACATCTCAAATGAGTCAATACCAGCATGGTGAATATCACAGCTATAAACCCCAGACTATCTGGCGATTATTTCACTTAGATTAACTGGGTAAAGTTTAGGCAAAGGTTGGCTAAGTCCCCTACAAATACTTACTCTCCTGCTTCTACAGACAAGGAAAACTACTGACTATATGTTTAGGTAAAAACTTGAGTTAGTGCCATTTATTTTCTCGATAACCTTGGCCACCACGAAGGCAGTGACCCAGACCTCTACAACCTTAGCCTTCATGACTCTCTACATTTTTTTGGAGTTGAATATTAAGTGCTTCTGAGGTGCAGTATAGGGCAGAGTAGCCTTCTTGGTTCTGAGCTTTGTGCCATTAACAAAGAGCTGTGTCCGGGCGGAAGATGAATGTGCCAGGACCCTCTTTGCCCTCAGCTCCATCCTTGTGCTTTCTCTCCTCATGGCATCCTCTTCTCTCTCCTGTGGGCCTCCTCTTCCTCCTGGTCTTACGTCTGAGGCAGGAGGATTTCTCAGGCTCTTGTGTCTCAACAACCCACATTATTCAAGGCTCCGTCCCTAGTAAGACATAAGCAACCGGGGGCTACACGGATCCCACCTATTTTGTAAACCAGCCCGAAATCTAGGGTCAGGGTCGATGTTTGGATATCGTGACTCAAAGATTCCATGCGCTAGCATTGTTTGTTTTCATTAAAAGGTCTCATTCCTCGTGAACCTTCTCTGACTTAAGACTCCAGACCCTCTGAGGGTAAAGCCATGCATTCTGCCGATTTTCATACAGCTTAATATGATCTCAAGGAGACTTATTGAATGAAAAATGTGTGAAAGACTGAATGAAACAACAAATGAGGACAGTATCACAATATATTTATCCATTTCCTGTGGAGGTCTGTGTAGATTGTTTTCAACTGTTCATTCTGCAAACAGCGATGTGATGAATATTTCTATACGTCATCTTATGCATGGAATTGTCAAACCGTTGACTTTTTTTTTTTTTTGCTGTACTGGGGATTGAACCCAGGAGCTATATCCCCAGCCCCTATACATCATCTTATGAGTATACAATAAAGTTTCCCCAGGCTTATACCTGAACCCAGATTCGCCATGTGCATCTTCCCCTTTGCTAGATATTTGACAGGTCGCCCTCCAGAGTGTTTATAACAATCCTCACCCCTGAGACAGTGGTGGGTAAGAATCCCTTTCTCACCACGTCATGGCCAGTGTCCATTATCATCAGTCATTGCGCGCTCATCAAGTTGAAAAGCACGGGGCAGCCCCTCAGGCGCTGGTCTGCACTGCTCTGATTATCAAGGAGGTCAAGTATGTTTTTGTGAGTTGAATGATACTTATTTTTATTGACTTCTATGCTTTTTTATTTTAGCAGTGAACGTGCAGCATAAGACTATGCATTCCTTTCAAAATAGGACGGACATCAATATGATAATTTTTATTTGAAAGAAAAAATGGTAAGTTGTATAAACACTGGTACTTTCTCAATTTTGCTGGAACAAAAAATGGGCTACATGGCTCCGGAAGACACAGTGCTCTTCTCAAGCTGAGGATGCAGATGGAAAATCTATAGATATATCCTGCTTTCCCCCTGGATCACATGGGAAGGTCAAAGCAAGCCTCCCGAGCCAAATTCCTACTATTCCAGGTTCTGAGGATTGAGCTACGTATTTCTTTCATGTTCCTGATATGTTTTGAATCTTTAGGTTCCTCTTGGTCCTGGAAGGAAGACTTTTATCTAAGAGTCTTTGTTTCATGCTTAGTCTTGAGGTCTCCTAGGAGTTTCTGGTAGTTCCCATGGGAAACAACAAATATCAGAAAAGCCTACATGCTTTTAGCTAATAATATCATCACAAAGAAATAAAGAAAATGAAGGAAACTGGGCACACACTGTCAGGCTGTCTTGAGCTTGTCCTCGTTAATGTGTTGGTCATACTGGTAAAATTCATCACTTTCTACCACCCATTTTATCCTTCTCTTTGAATTCCCAGATCTGGTACTCATGGGTTCATTTTATTTTTCTTTTATAGGTTAACCAGTCACCTTTCTCCAAAAAGCTTATAGTGAGAACCACCACCTCTCGCAGGAATTACTAGGCAGAGTTCATTTCTGATGGAGTCTTAGACCTTAGTTCCTCCTATTCCTGTCTTGAAATGACTACCTGGGAAGTGCAGACCCTCTCTTCCACTGTCACCTGTCCATCTGCACCCACCCTCATTCTGTGGGCAGCCAAGAGCATGGAGTAGTGGCAGGGCAGGCAGTTGAGATGCAAGAGGCAGAAGTGACCAAGGCTTCTGGGAAAAGAGGTGGACAGCTCCAAAGATGAGGCATTAAGGCAGGAAGTGGAGACCCCTGGAGCCCGCACATCTTCATGGATCAGTCTTGGGATGGATGATAATTTTGCTGAGAAGGGCCTGCCTGTGGGTAATCAATTTCCCTAGATCCCCCTTACTCCTGCACTGGGGCCCATTGCCCTGAGAAACTGATTAACAACCTAAAGCTCTGTGGTTGTGTAATTCAGTCACTCAGCAAATATTTACTGAGTTCCTCCTATGTGCAAGATACTGTGCTGAGTAGCATGGGCGGGAGTGGTAATAAGGCAGAAAAAACCTGTCTCTGCTCCCGTTGTTATTCAGCAGGGCTTTAAGGGAGTAAGATGGTCAAGCAGACTTGGTGTGCAGACAGAAATGTCTAGAACAGGATGTGCTATGGGAGGGGCAGGCAGGAAGGGCAACCGTGGTTTCTTTAATGACAGGAGAATGGGCTGGATGGCCAGCAGGCAGGAGGTGCCCAGAGAAAGCACAGAGTTTAGGGATGGATGGTTCCTGACCAAAGATTCTGCCTCTACTTGAAAGTTTTGTCTAGAGCTAAGACATAAAGCCAGTAAAGCACCATGTATAGTGCATGTTACAAAGTAAGTGCTCAACGAAATGTTCTTTTTCTGATTCCCTTGTTTTTCTTTTCCTTTCTCCCTTTTAAATTCCACCTCCTTCCAACCTTTCCTATATCTAGTTGGACCCCCTCGCTACCTGCCTTCTTAGCATTTCTTAGAGCAGAGGTGTGTAAAGGCTTTCTGTACAGGGTCATGCAGTAAATTCTTAGGTTTTGAAGGCCACACAGTGTCTGTGTCGAGTACTGAGCCCCGGTGTTGCATACAGGCAGCCACAGAGGATACATAAGCCCGTGTTGGGTTTATTCCAGTAGAGCCTCAGTGGTGGGCACTGAACTTTGAGTTCTACATATTTTCACATTTAATAATATTCTTCTTTTGATTTTTTTCCAACCACTTAAAATTGTAAAAACAAACAAACAAAAAGAATGCTTTAGCTGATAGGAATTACAAATGTCAAACTGGATTTGGCCCAAGGGCTGTAGTTTATTGATCCCTGCTTAGAGCAATAGAGTTTACATTTTAAGATTTGCAACCAAGCTCTCAGAAAATGCTAGGAAAGCTGTTCACTCATTCGTTGTCTCATCCATCCATCCATGTTACAGATACCTGTGAGGCTTCCTCAGATCTGAGTGTTCTGGCAGCTGCTGTAGCGGTAGCTGTGAGCATCTTAAAGTCGTGCCTGCAGAGAACTTACAATTGGCACACTAAATGAGCAAGCAAAATAAGTCCTACTGTAAGTATATTTTACACACTTATGAAAGTGTATAAAGTGTGATGATCTGAGGCTGGGGAGGAGCCTGGGAAGCCAGGGCAGGCTTGCTCCAGGAACACATGGGGGCTAAAACCTGAAGCATGAGCAAAGGGCAGCCTCAGCAAGCAGTAGAGGGAGGGTAGAGGCCGAGAGAGGGCGCAGCAAGGGCACAGACCCCAGGCATGGGAGAAAAGGACCCCGCGGGGCCTGAGCACCCTGATTCAGGACTGACAGGCTGTATCACCCTGAAGGAGAGGGACGGCAAGCAAGGGTTTCCTCCCACCGAAAGCGGTGGAACAAGCAGGAAGTGAGTAAAGGAATTTCTCAGGAAAAATAATGACTGGCTGATTCACATCACTTTGGCTGCATGTAGAAGCCCATTACCAGAAAAATACACTTAGTTACATACTACCAATTATTTTGCTCACTGTTAGTATTTTTTAGAGGTCTCTAGGTTTTCCTCAAAGCCCAAATCTCAAGTCAAGAATTCTGGGGTAAGGGAAGGAAAAGCCCAAATCTATAAAGAAATGGTTTGTGATTGCTGGCAAGTTGGGCTGGGACTTGCTGGACCATCAGCTGCTTCTCCTACGGGGTCCTCTTTGTGGCCCTGTGGGGGCTGGGCTTGCTAGGAAGTGGGAGGAAGTAGTTACTCCACCCTTTGGGGTCATCTGAAAACGTAGCTCCAATCTGATGGAGGCTACTGAGGGTCTGAGTTTGTGTGCAAAGGCCCTGGAGGTGGGGTATCTCTAACCAGGTCCTGGTTGTCCTCCCCTAATCCCCAAACACACACACAGAAGCAGCCCCTGCAGACTTGCGTTCGTGGTGCCCATCCCAGCACTCTCTGGCAATTCCTGCAGTGCAAACCTCTCAGCAGTCTTGGCTGCAGGCCCAAGGCCCGGTGTTCTACCTTGAATCCTCCCTGCCTTGCAGAGAGACCTGGATCCTGACTCAGGCGCTCCTGCTCTGACTGAGTGGCCACCTGTGCTCCTGGGGAGCTCAGCGGAGTCTGGGAAACTTTCAAAGAGCAGTTAATCACTAACTACCTGGAGATAAGAGAGAGAACGAAACAATTGAGAAAGTGCCCAACCCAGAGCTCAGAGCCTCCCTGCCCGCACACGCCAGGACATAGCCCGCCATGGGATCAAACCGAGGTTGTTCACCAGAGAAATCCACGAGCCAGGCTCTGGGGTGGGGGGATCCTGCAGAACCCCAGGGCTGAGAGTCTTATGGCAGCTGCTGCCCTTTCCCCTCTAGGACCATTTCCCTCAGCCAAGCTTCGGCCCTGAGGATGAAAAGGGACAGTCCCTCAGGTTTCCCTCATCTCCAAGGTCAAGGTCTGGAAGTCGGCTTTGTCCGTTTTCTACATCAGCTCTGCCGGACACAGAGATCCAAGATAAATCAGACAGGTGCTCAGCCCTCCCTGAGCTTGCAGTGGAAAGACACAGGTGGGTGGAATGCCTGCCAGTAACCCGCAGACTACAGTGGTGGAGGAGTGGACAGACACGCTGAGATCAAAGAGGAGAGGGGTCAGCCTTATTCGGGAGGTCAGGAAAGGCACTCTGGGCGGGTCAAGATCACAGTAATTAATGGGGCAGTCGCCAGTGGCACGCACTAGCCTAGGGGATTCCTTCTCTCTAATTCCACCACCATTCTGCCTGAGAGGCACTGGCCCCACTTTACAAGTGAAGGTTTTGCCCCGCAGGTCTTTCTGGCTTTGCAGCTGCTCCCCTTTCTTTCCAGCTGCCCCTTTTCTATGGCCAAAGTCTAAAACATTCTCAGTGGAGTGTGTTTTTTCCAGCCAAGACCTGGACTCTGGAGAAACCAAAAATACCAGCCTATTCTCCAGACTGCAAAGGGCCACACATGCTTTGGTAGGCACAGCTGTCACCAGCCGGACATTGCTGGGGGCAGGAGACTGGAAGCGGTGCTGAAAGCAAAGAGAAAATTCTCTCCTTCTGAGAAGTGGGAGCATCGTGAGGCCCCTGGCTCTTAGTTTTCCTTAAGCGCTCACTTATCTGACTGATAACCCGAAACTGCTTTTAACTCAGGTCTTCCGAGAACTGGATGAGCGCGCCTGTCTTTTTCTGATGATATCAGCCGGACCCCGCAGAGTTACCTCATTGATTTTATTGCCTTCTGTCTCTTCGGGATCTTGGAGATAAAGACTGCTTCCCAAGAGGGTTTTAGGGAATGTGCGTCCAGGGACTGCCAGCTGCAACTCCAGCTCTGTGAGGCAGAAGCCCCGACTTCTGTCTTCTGGCACTTTCCTCTCTGCTCTGTGCACAGTGGAGCTGCAGCTTGGGTCACACTGGCCGTCGACCTGGCAAGGGTGGACTCACCCCTTTCAGTCTCAGGGGCTGTTGGAGGATGGTTTAGTGGTTTGGATGAGGATTAGCTGGATGCCAGAGAATATGCTGACCCTCCTGGACAGGGTTCAGGGACACAGCTGGAAACCTACTTGACTCTATGACTCTCCTCTCTCCTGCCCTCTACAATGGCCACCGATTTTGGGGGTAGCCTAACATGTGCAAGTGAGTCTGGAAAAAGTGCTTACTGTACGCTAACTCATTTAAACCTGCCAGTGACCCTGCCCAGCAAGTTTAAACAAGGGGTTCAGCCTACATGGTGGGGAAGGAGCAGGGTTGGGCTTTGAACCCTGACACACTGGCTCCAGTAGGAGTTTGCCGGGAATGCAGAGTCCTCAGTTTCTCCAAACTCTCTGAATCAGCATCTTGATTTTAACAGGTGCATATTGGAGGATGAGAGGTGCCACCTTCCTTGCATTCTTGGGCTCTTCTGCGAGTAGGTTTAGTTCTCAAACTATTACATTCATTCAACCAGCCAGACATCACCAAGCTCTGCATACTGCGCCAGGCAACCGGTTGGGGTAAGGAGATAAATGTCCTCCTGGGACTTTTGGCCGCGCTCTTCGTGAGGGCAGCGTAGGGACTGGAATAAGGTGGTGCAAGCAACCCAGACGCTCAGACTCAAATCCTGGCGCCACCTCTCGATGGCTGTGTGACCGCAGCTGAGTCATTGCATGGTCCTAGGTCCCACATTCCTCTTTTATAAAACAAGACAGGTGTGCCAGGAGAAATTCAGCATGCGATGTATTCCATGTGCACAGGGATGGCACGCAGTAGGCGCTCAGGGAGGATCTCCTAGAACTGGGAACTGGTTAGTATGAGAGTGACCTCCCCCACCACCATAAGGAGATAGCCCCTCTGTTTCCAAATGAAGAAGTGTTCCAGACTGGGGAAGGCAGGAGTACCTGGCTTCCTCCAACCCCCTTGTTACACCGGGGTGTCCCAGGTTACCCCTCTCAATGGTCTTCCTCCGACCCACCTCTGAGAATAGCTCAGTAATTCAAACTTGTCTCTAGGATGGGTAGAGATCAGAGGTGGGGACAATGATGAGAAATGGTCTATGAACTCAGGGACCACCCAGGGGGAAGGGAAGGGGATACACAGATCTGGAAGTTACAGGGGTTTGGCTTACCTTCTGTCTCACTCTCCCCTCTTCTCTTTTCTACATTTTGTTTTTACATAGAGTTTATTTTTATTGCCTGAAGGCCTTATCTTCACAAGTTAGAACTGTTTCACTGGATTTTAAAGTAATTCGTGGCAATTTGTACTATTCAGAATAGCACAGAAACAGATTAAATTGGAATAAAGAGAACAAAAAACTTTGTTGTTTGAGGATTCAATGACTTAATGTGTCAAAAGCGCACAGTATAGTAGCTGGCTTGGAGTAAGAGCAATGTATCTACAGGCAACGATTAAAGTAGAATGGGTATTCACTTGGGCACCAAAAGGGGACTCAAAGTAGTCTGCAGACAAGTGCTGTCTCCTTGTGTGTGTTTCTTTTGCAGTTACTGCACTGTGTGCTTTTGATACATTCAGTCACTGAATCCTCAACCGACTTGATGCTATATAGTGATCATTGTTACCTCCATTTTATAGCTGAGACAACTGAGGCTCAGCGTGGTTAGGAAGCTTGCCTGAGGCCTCTCAGCTATTTCTCTGTAGTGGATCCAGGGTTTAAATCTAGGTCTGTTCAGTTCCAAAGCCCACATACTAAACCACTGCAGTGATGGCCTTGATAAGAAAATTGCAAGTCATTACTTGGCTGAATAGGAAGCCTATTGAGAAAGCATCTCCAGCCAAGACCATCAGCTTCCCAGTTTGGCTAACCGTGGGACTCCACACCACAGATGGACGGAATGCCTCACCTTTAAATGACTCTGACTCAGAGGGTCTGCGGCAGTCAGCCAGGCAGCTCTAGTCTGGTGAAGCTCTGAGGTAATTTGACACAGAACCTGGGTGGGGTTCATCGCCCTGGAGACAGACTGCAATCACTGGGACTTGGGGGTGCTTCCTCATTTAGAGTAAGAGGCCACTGGTTTCTGAGAATAAAGGGTCATTAACTCTGAGGGAGCTTCTGGTGAGTGACCTTTGCACTCTGTGAAAGTGTGGCAATCGAGATAAGAAGGAACACAGACAGCCACAGGTTGAAATCCAGGCTTAGCTCTGAGGCTTCCTCCTTAAAGACAGGTGGGTGAAGCCCAGGGTTAGCTGGAAACATGGGTGAAGGAATTAAGGTGACAAATATATGGGGTGAATTAAAGCATTAAGCAGTGAAGCTTTGGGATATTCTGCTCTTGAAAGCACAAGAAGCAGCGACTTTACTATCTGGATCTTCAAAAGCAGAATTGCTCTTGGCTATTTCCAGCCGGATGGCCCCACCACATCCAAGTCTCCCAAGCATTCAGGGCGTTCTGCATTTACTGTGTGTCCCATTAGCTTCTTAGTCATTCTCCAAAATGACTTACTCATGAAAGAATATGCTCTAGTGGTCTCCAACACAGTAGGGTGACCATAGTTCACCACAGTTTATTAGATATTTTATAAAGAACTAGAAGAGAGGCTGTTTAAACATTTCCAACACAAAGAAATGATAAATGCTTAAGGAGATGGAAATGCTAATTACACTGACTTGACCACTGCATTTTATATACATGTATCAAATTGTCACACTGTGCCCCATAAATATGTGTGATGATTCTGTATCTGTAAAAAAGACTTTGCATGCATTTGCAAAGTAGGCTTATCTCTATCTCCAATGGAAAACAGTCGGCACCAGCCACACATTAGAATGAACTTTTAGCAAACAGGATAAAACCTGACGGTGGAATTGCCTTCTGCTTCGATCCTGCAGCCCGGCTTTTTTTGTGGAGGGGGGATGTTTGTACTCTGAGACCTCCTTTGAAGTTGGGGAAGGATTAAAAAGGAATAGGAAAGGTACACACGTCTCATGCTGTGATTTAATATTGTTTAATTCCAAGTCCATGGATCATCTAAAACCATGTCCCTGACAGCTACTAATAAATACTACAGCTCCAGAACATAAGCTTTATGAGGGCAAACATTCTTGTTTTGATTTTTAGAGATCTGTTCATTGATGGCTGTATCACCAGGCTTTGGATTAGTTCCTGGAGTGTAGCAGGTGTTTATATATGTTTATCAAAAATGTGGACTATTGGGCTTTGGGCCTAGTTATACCATGACTTATCTGCCTTCTATGCTGAGAAGCTGAATGTGAAGAGCAGAGTGTGTTCAAATAGCCACCAAAAGGTTTTGGTGCCTCCATCAGAGCTCAGTTTCTCACTTAGGTCTGAGAACGCTGGGACACTCACCTGCAGGCCTGGCCAGCCTCAGCTCTGCGCCTACACTTGTTATTTCACTGCATTGTGAGGATGAGACAGGGTCAGGGATGGGCAAGCACCTTGGAACCTCTAAAGCCCTCTGCACAGGCGACAGTTAGAGGAAATGCCTGATCGTGGCCCTGATGATATCCTGCCGCGTCCGACTGCTGTGTGAGACATGGTCTAATGGCAGACTGTGGAGTCTGGAACAATTTGTTTGCCTTCTTCTGAAAGAGAACACGATTGCTTCTCGCTGATCCTGAGCTCTCATGCCGACAAGAGCAGTGCACAGTCAGACCTCACACTGTTGAGACCAGATTCTGTGTCCTCCTGAGGATTGGGAAGGGTGACCAAGGAGACCCACACCATCTTCTTTGTGAGTGTTTATTTGTAGTAAAGCCATTATTATACAGCTACTAATACAGGTATTACTATAATATTGGTCCTACTAATAACACAAGAACAGCCACTTGACTGTGACTGAACCAGTCTTGCCCAGAGGCAGGGGAATAGATTCAATTCATTTTTGAGCCTGACCTCAGTCCTCTGGTTGTTACCACCTTGTAAACCTGAGAGTGTTCTGTATTTATTCCTAAGGACATGTGGTTAGAACCTTCCAGAAAAATCTCACACTGTACTCCCAATGGTCACTGCCCTTTATAACATGTCCATCACTCAAGATTGAAGATTTCCCAAGCAATGAAAGAGAGGAAGTAGCCATGTGAATCAAGGCAGTAGGATTTATGTGACACCTGCCGGCGGGTAAGGTCAAGGGTCGCTGCTGAAGTCTGATACCTGCCCTCTCTCATGGGACCACATTCATACCATGTCATTCCCCATTTATTAAATACATGTTTACATGTTCCTAGAATGCACCAATCACAACGCTAGGCCAGCTGCAGAGAGAGACAAGTAAGAATGGCATAACAACGCAGTATGGTAAGTGCTAGAGAGAGGAAGAGTCAAGGAGAGAAGTCCTGCCTCTGTGGGGATTGGGCAGGAAGCCAGCCCCCAGGAAGCCGTGTTGGGGTTGAGATACGAAGGATGGGTAGTGCTGAGCTAGGGGTAGAAGCAGGAGTAACTGTGCTCCAAGCATGCACAGCATATGCAATAACTGGGAGGGACAGAGAGATCAGGAGAGATGTCTGCACATTTGTATCCTGTTACACTGTAATATATACATTTAGTTTTCCAACAGTTTCCTGACATAGAGCTCTTGAAATCTTTGGAACTTCTAAGTGATAAATGTCTAGAAAGACACTTATGCTAATGGGTTCACTGACGGCTAATCACCTCCATATGCCTTCAGGATGGACAGTGGTCAAAAGAGGAAGCAAGCATGTGATCAGAGGGTCAGAACTCAGCTCAATTCCACCTTTAGCACTTGGAGAGGGGTTGGTTGATCACCAGTGGCCAAGGTGAGTTGATCACCAACTTTTAATGAGACCTTCATAAAATCCCTAAAATGAATGAGCTTTGGGGCTTCCAGGACAGTGAAAAAGAACAAGAGCTCATCAAGGGTGGCGTCCCCAGCACCACGGGGATGGAGGCTTGTGTTTGTTATCCCTTCAGACCTTACCTGTGCATCTCTTCATCTATCTGCTCATGTGTAGCCTCTAAAATATCCTTTGTAGTAAACTAGTCAACATAAAGAGGTGTTTCTCTAGTGACTAATTCTACCAAATGAGTCAAACCTCAAGGAGTGGGTTTTGGGAACCCCAGTGTACAACTCGTTGGTGAGAGGCACAGGTTAAAAAAAAAGATCTTGGAACTTGTAATTGATGTTGCAAGTGGGGTAGCAGACGGTCTGTGGGATCTGGTGTGCTCTCCCGGATGACATGTCAGGACTGATTAGAGGCACCCAGTTGGTGTCCACCGTGGTGTTGTTTGCTTGGTGTGTGGGAGAAATTCCTGTGCACATTTGGTCCTAGAAGGATTCTGTGTGAATATAGTAGGAGAAATTGAATTTGTTTTTTTCTTCACAGGTACTAAAACAAGTACTTAGAGAGGAGTGTGGAGAACTAGTTCTTCTGAATTATTTTATGATGGTTTGGTCTTATTCCAAAGGGCATGGGACTCATTAATGGATGGTAAACAAGTGGATGTACATTATATAGGAAGACCTCTGGCCTCTCTTCTCTTACCTGTGGTTATAGGCTCCTTGCTGGGCTTTTGGGCAGAAGTTCATGAGACATACACAGGACCAGAATAGTCTCCTCTCCAACAGTGAGATCAAGCTCAGCTCACATACAGTGTAGAAGAAGATGGCAACCCATGACTCAACCCCAAACCACAGAGCTGCCATGGGAAGAAGGCAGCTGTGGGATGTTGCTCACTTGGACTGTTGATGGCTTAATTGCAGAACAGGATGCGAAGGCTGTTGGGCCTTCTTAACCCTTTTCATTCTCTTTCTCCATCATACCCTTCAGTATCCCACCCCTGCTCTTTTTTCTTCTACCTGCAGTTTTCTTCACCATGACCAGGTGTGGTGGATTGACAACTGGTGGTCAGTTTGTAACACCCAGCTGAACTGAACCAGCATGGTTCGGCATAAGAGGCAGAATGGGAGAAGAAGAAGAGAAATTGTTGGGTGCTGTTAGAAGCTACAGAGAGCTGCTGATTTTCCTGGGGGAGCTTGTCATGCTGGCTTTCATGATGAACTTGGCTGTTCTCTTTGCTAAAGGAGCTGTTGCTCAGCTGTTGCTGAGAATGGTTTTGGTTCACTTTGGGGGAGCTCTGGTCTTCACTTTGAGAGTCGCTTCCTGGCTCTGGAGGGGAAGATGGTGAGCTGCTCAGTCTCCAGGAGAAGCTTGTCCCCTTAGCTTTCCTGATGGGAACTCAGCTTTCCTCATTGTCGGAGGAGCTCGGGACCTCACTGTTGCTGAGGATGGCTGTGGTACTTTTCGGGGGAGCTCTGATTCTTACTTTGAGTGTTGCTTCCTGGCTCCAGTGCAGATTCCTCAGCCTCCTACCACAGATCCTTCATCCCACTGGCACAGACTTTCTAGATTCTACCACTGACCTTTGGGCCTTCCCAGTGCAGATCCATGAAACAGGCCTGCATGAGGCATTGCTGTGGACTCTTGGCCTCTAATCGGACCTGTGGGGGAGCACTGTTTTCTTTTTTAAATTCAGACAGAAAAGTTTTTCAGTAAAAACATACATAATACAGTGAGTCACTGTGAAGTAAAAATCCATAGTTAACATGTTCATAAAAATTCTGAATACCAACTTTAGAACAGTTTCTGCACAAGATTTACAGATGTCTAGTGCATGCCTTTTTTCCGCGGTGTGCTACAGAGTTTAGAGGTTCTGCTTGAATATTTCCCAAGTCAAGTGCAGAATCTGTCTCTTCGTCAATTTCTCCAATGACTGCAACACTATCACCTCTCACAATGTATAATCCTAGTACAGCTTGTTCAGTTCCCTGTGAAAAGCTGAATATAATTCATGGCTTTCATTCCAATATCAAATTAATTATCTGCTCAAAACCTTTAAGTGTACTTATAATCATTCTACCATTAGAAGTAATAACAGCGACAGTTTGGTTAGTGTAGTTCTCCAAGGCAGATGTTATGTTGCTCAGCCTGGAGATTCTGGGTAACAGATGCCAGTGAGAAGAGCTAAAAAGTCCAACCAAAAACAAGCACTGGCTTGTGCTTACCCACAACCTTGTCAGGGGCATTGTTATGAGCTCTAGGTCTTCAGCTAAACTCAAGCAGGACATTTAGTGTGTGGACAGATTGCCTGCACTCTTTGTATATGATTCTTTGGATAACTATTATAAAACAATCTTATAAAATATGTGTGCTGTATTGTATTGTTCCTCTTGCAAAGTCCCGAACTACAATACCAGCTATTCTGGATTTCACTTGTCTCAGAAATGATCTGACTCTGTTCATGATAGAAATGTTACGGGTGTCAGCTAAGGAGGGCTGGAAAGCGTGCCTGGTGCTGGAGATGGACAGCCTGCTCTTATAGCCCTTGTTCCTCTGACTGCCAGTCACTAACCACCGGCCACCTGGCATGGAGCAGAACCACCATCCTCACAGAGCCTGTCTCCTCATTTCTAAAATGGAGCTTGTCTTGTGGGGTTGGTGGAAGATTTAACTAAAGGGTTTTGTGTGTGTGTGTGTGTGTGTGTGAAATTGCTTTGTGACTGCAAAGCTCTGAATCCATGTTTCTTTGCACTTACATATTGCTTTTCTGGAGGATTCTGCCAGAGAGATGACAGGGAGATGGATGGAGAGACCTGTTGTGCTGTGTATTTTTTGTCATATAAATACAAATTAACATATCTGTCACAAGATTTTAAAAAAATGAACTCCCCTTTCCTAACCCTACTCTCTATTAATTAATTGTTCGTGGTGTATGCTTCTGGAAATGCACAAAATACATATTTTTAAAAGAGAAAATTGATCTAACAACTACACTGAAGACGACAAAAACTACAAAAGTAACACATGACCTCAAAACAAAATGAGAGGAGTTAACAACGGTGGCTACATTACATACTGTTATCTTCAATGAAGCTGCTCAGTCCTCCAGATGTAAGAATGTACAATTGATCAAAAAATCACAGATAGTAACAGGTAATTAAAAAAAAAATTGGAAATGATGCAGAGCTTCACCGTACAAGATGGTAGGAGTTCAACAATGGTTCTTATACTGAGTATTGTTATCTTCAGATCAGTCATTTTGATTACCAGATACAAGCATGCAAAATTGGTCAAGAAGAAAGAAAATTTTAAGAATTAACTGCTTCTTTCAATAAAACAGACACCAATCCATATATATATTTAAAATGCCGTCATAAACCTTCTTCTTCAGCTTGCGTTTGCACTTTTTATGGATATCTTCCAACATTATGGAATGTAGCTCTCTCTTCTTGATGGATCATCTTTTATTTAAACATTCTACTACTGATGAACACTTAGGTTACTTTCAGTTCTTAATCATGTATTTTTATGGCCTCTGTACATGTATCTATGTAAGAAATTTCTAGAAACAGAGTCGCTGAGTCAAAGAATGTGAACATTTTAAATTTTGATAGATACTGCCGAAGTATTTTCCACAATGATATAAAAATATACCCTCCCATGGACAGTGTCTACCTCCCATGCCAGAACCAACCATGAAACTCTTCTACTCCCAACTGGTCATGTAGACACTGACCAGCTTCCTCTCACTGCTCATTAACCAGATGGACCTGGGCCTTCGTGACACCAGTAAGTAGCACTATTGGAGAAATAGTTTCCCAATAAAATGGTAGAAACCTAAGATCTTTCAAAAGCTTGCTTTGAGCACTGAATGGAATATCTCCATTTGATGGGGCAATATACTTTCAGCCCACACAGAATTATGTCACAGTAAGTGATTAGTAATGATTTTGTTATTACAGAATGCACAGACACACTGATCTTGTGTTTGGTAGAGAAAGGAGGAAGGTGAAATAGGTCAAAATGTGTTTAAAAGAGCGTGTCTCTGTCACTCTCAAGCTGTGACTGGACTCCTGCTTGGGTAACATAAGTTACGGGTGTTACAGGCCTTTGGTGTTACAAAATGCAAAGCACCTGGTAACCAAATAGCATTTCCATGGAAAAAGCCCACGGCTTAATGCTGGTTGCAAGCGAGAAAGTGAACTCTCAGAAGAGGGAGGGCAGGCAGATCAGAGACGGTAAGAAGGGGGCCTCTTCAGCCTCTGCAGATTCAAAAAGGGGGCCAGGAGGCAGTTCTGGTGCCCAATTACTGATCACACAGGTCCCACCATGACATGTCTGGAATAGGAGTGAGGAACCTGAAATTCAGCACATGCCCATTTCAGCATTTTGGGAGGTTGTGGCAGGAGGGTCACAAGTTCAAGCAACCTAGGAGCATAGAGGGACCAAGAGAGAGGCATCTAACTGCAGAACAAAGCTGGGCAGTACTTGTGGCAGCTTAGTGACTTAGCCAGACCCTGCCTTAACAAAGAGGGTGTGCTGGGAGTATACCTTTGTGTGAAGGCTTTCGGTTCAGTCCATAGTATACGTCCCCTTTCACAAAGAGTTAGGGACCTAATATTAGGGCTGGTATCCAATCAATTAACTTTAACCCCCATCCCCACAAGGAAGTCAGGGAGTGAAGCCAGAGTGGTTGTGGGAAAATGGTGATCAATGGAAATTGTGTAGACTCAATGGCCAAGTCCTGGGGAAGGAAGAGGAAGAATTCAGAATGCAGGAATAAAAATTAAAATAAATGACAAGAGTGGGCCTTCACATGTATTATCTACCTTAGTCCTCTTACTAACTCTACAGAGTCAATACTGTTAAGATCCTCACTTTTAATAAAAGATGAAGCAAAAGCTCACCCATGTCAAGTCACTTGGCCAAGGCCACACAGCCATAAGGAGCCATGGAACATAAACATAGGCCCATCTGGAACATAAACTTAGGCTCATCTGACTGTAAACTAAAATGTTGCCTATTCTCTCTGTTTTGCATGGCAGGGTTCAACCTGGAGTTTGAGACTGGTGTCTTAGGGGCTAGGCATGAGAGTGTACGTTTTCATTTTCTGTCTGGATGAAAAATGACCTATTTTTACCCTGTTACAAGACATCATAAAGAGCCAGGACTGCCACTTTTTAACTGCAAGTTGTAGGTTTGTGTGTATGTGACAAGTCGGTCACACCTCCAATCTAAAACCCTCCTTCCTGCCTTTTGGAGATGCTGGGGCAGTGGGGCCAGAGCTGGATGCGTGCTGCAGGAACAGCAAGGCGACTCTGCCTAGTGGTTGTGGGGACTAGAGGAGGTTCTTTGCATTTTTTGTTATTAAAACCCTAGTTGGGTCTCCAGTGCCTTGGTGGAGCCTCTAGACCTCCTGGAAGTCTTTGAGGTTATGGTTTATGGCCTTATAAACTGGACCACCGTGGGCCTTCATGTTGCCGCTCCAGCCTCTAATTATCTCTGCCACAAGTGCTGCCCAGCTTTGTTCTGCAGTTAGATGCTTCTCCCTTGGTCCTTCTGTGCTCCTGAGTCACTCGAGCCCACATGTGCTTGTCCAGCCTGGTGAGTCACTTGCTGACACCACGGACAGCAGTGCAGCTTGGGAAGGAGAAGGCGCTGTCACAGAGGGGGAGCTCCCAAGGACAGCCCCTCTCTGCTTCCTAAGCTGTCGCAAAGAGTGGGAGCTGAGAACTGTGGGGCAGAGGATGCCACGGTGGGGACCCTATGGGCTGGGCTTCCTCGTCTGTGCTGCTCATGGAAAGCTTTGCAGCGCTAGTTCTGAGACACAGTGTGTGTAGACGAGGAGTGAAGCTCTTGACCAGCCATCCTGGTTTTTCAAGCTTTCTGTGCACTTAACCAGACGCAGAGCTTTGGTCCAATTTCCTCACTTTCCTGAGTCTCAACTTGCTTAAGTGTAAAATGAAGATAATAACAGAAACTGTTAAACAAAGGCGCTCCCGGCGCAGACGAAGGTGCAAGAGCAGTGCTCAGTGAATCGTGAGCACTCTGTGTTGGTACAGTGGTGCCAATTTATGCCCATTTTACACACGGAAGCACTAAGCCTTGAGTTGTTCAAAGCCACACAGTCAGGGAACAGTTGAGAGGGGGAAATACTATAGTCTGTTTCCAAGCCAGGGGCCCTTGCCTCTAGAATACAGGAATTGAACCACATGTTAGTCTATTGTACCCTGAGAAACAGCTACAATGGCTTGTTGGCCCGGGGGGATTCTGTTTTTTCCTCAGTCTAAAGCTGGAGAGCAATCTAATCACAGTATGCAAATATTTACTTGGAGTTCTGGGAAACCCAGCCTGGTTTTAGCATAAGCTATCTCCCAGCAAGCAACAGCTTGCCTGCTAGTTCCCCTCCTTCCCCAAACTGATCAGATTGCCCAGGGTATAGCAAGATGCTGTTTTCCTTCGCTTTGGAGGGGGAGCAAAGCTGTCAGCAACTGCTGAGGGCCCGGGAGAAGTTGGTCCTTGTGCATGGTCAGGTGGTTAAGGTTAGGGGCAGAGGCTCTAAGGTCAGGCAGCCTTGGTTGTCCTTCCCAGCAATGTGACCTTGAACAAATTACTTAACCTTTCCTAGCTTCAGCTTCCTCATCCTTAACATGGCATATTATGGCGCAACTTTAGAGAGGCTCTTTGTGAGAATTAAAGTAGAAATGCTTGTAAGTAAAATTTGTAGTATCCAACATGTAGTAACTGGTTAATAAAAACAATAAAGCAGGTATGGGTAGATTTGGGGTTTGCTTGCACGGCGAGCAGGTCTCTTGTTTCTTGCCAGAGACCCTGGTAAGAGTATACCCGCTGTGGCTGTATGGTCTTTGACATGGTAGCCTCCAAAAGAGAGATGGCTGCATTCAGCAGCTCATAGGTTCTGTGTGTACATTGCTCTCAGTTCGTCTTTCGAAGGTAGCAATCATTGCATCCATTACAGGTCATCGCCTAACATACATTGATTTCTTTACTCCTGGTAGCAGCCTGGAAGGTAGAGTCATCTCTTATTTGCAGCTAAGGAATTAGGGGCTCAGAGGGGCAGATGTCTGCACAAGGACACATAGCTGTTAGAGAAGACCCAAGCGGAGTACGTCTCTGAGAAAGGCAGCTAGGGTGACCACCTTTTCTGGCTTGCAAGGAACAGGTTTTCTAGGATGTGGGGTATTCAGTGTGGCACTGGTTAATGTTTAGGGTGAGTTGGTTACTCTCGTGCAAACTTCCTGCTGAGACTTAGCCGTGGCTCTGGAAAAGGAATGGAAGCAAGAGAGAGGAGAAGAGGGAGAGGCAGAGAGAAAGGCAGAGCAGGCCTGCACTGTCTTCGAGGGCACCTTCTGTCCCTCACAGTGCTCCTTGGTGCCCTCCTTCCCTCCCTACTCACCACAGTCCTCGTGCTAATAAGTGCTCAGTGCCCTCTGTGGGTTTGCTTCCCAGCTGGAGTTAAAGTTGTGCCTGGAGAGGGCCCAGCCTGAACCTTAAGAAGCACTTTCATGGTGCTAAGAGCAGCAACTTGAGGACCGTGAATTTGACCTGGGGCTCTTTCCTGCCTGCAATGCATGAACTGCAGGACCTCTGGAAAGTCACCAAACCCAGTGGGGTGATCATTCTGACCATTCTGTCTGTGTTGTTATGTCTCAGGGACATGGCAAGAATCTAATGAGATGCATACATGAAACCATTTCTTACCTTAAATGTTTATTTATAGATCGTTTTATAGCACAGTAAACATACAGGATAGATGGCTGGAGCTGCTGTTTCTAGACAGTAGGGCACCAGGGTTCTGGTGCTGGGCCTTTAGACTTTGAGCAATCCCATCCAATTCAGTTCCATGAACAAGCTTGAATGTCTTGGTGCACGGCTTGAGTTAAGTCAGGAATTTCTGGAGACCTCACCACAAAGAAGCATGTATGTGCCTGGATTAGTCAGGCTGGCTGGGAAAAGTGGTACTCCCAAGGGGCCCCACGTGGCAGGAAAAGAAGCACACTATCCCCTCACTTCATTAGACTCTGTACGCATTCCCTGGTGGCAGAAATTGTCCTTTTTATTCCCCTCTTATGACAGGAGGCCCATTGCCTAACACAGTCCCTGGCCCATGGTAGAAGTTCCAAAAACATTTCTTGAGTGTTAAGTATTAAAAGTTTCTGAATACATGCAATGTCCTGGGAGACTCAAACCCCAATGAAGGCCGCTGGGGTAGGTCAAAGGAGAAGCGCTCTTCCTGGACATGAGGCGGGACATGCAAGAATCAGGAAGCACACAGGACACTTGCGCAGAAATGACCTGGGTCCTCTGTGCCTGACGTGTGCCCTGTGAGGTAGGGCTGGAGACCAAGGGACTTAGGATTTAGAAACGTTGATGGTGCGGGATGATGTATGGCATTCTCTTGGGCTAGTTTGGACTGTCTACTTACAGTCATTTCCCCAAATTTCAACCACTCCCATTTCTTGGTTATCATTTTTGCCAAGTCTGTATGTGCGTGTATGTATATATATATACACACATATATGTATATAAAACTGCAGTTGTGTATATATATATACATATATATATCTTAATACTTTTCATTGCATTGACTCAGTCTTTACTAACATGGTTTCCTATCAAAGATACCTAGGTATTAAAATAAAAATCATTATTTGCACTTAGAATCATCTTGCATGCCACCTGAGATTGGTGGGTTTTCCTCTGAGGAATATAGCTCCAGGGAATGAGGAACTGACAAAAGTTTTTGTTATGAGAATGACCTGGCTGCTTTTTGAGAGGGCCACAAACATGAGGCAGAATGGGGTGCGTGTATAAAGTTGGGGCATTTCGCGGCTAAAATGGAAGGTAATTTATCAAGGTGAGTTTTGGGGGGTAAGTTCAAAGTCTCCGTGGTCATCGGGTTAAGCCACGCAGGAACTGCTGTCTCTGCTTCTTTCCTTCTCTCTCACCTTAGCCTTTTCCCCAGCAGCTCCACCTTTTGTTTCCAGCTTGCTGCCAAGAGCTCGGAGGTGTGGAGAGGGATTTCAGTCGCAAGAGTGAAAGGATTCGCTCTAAATGAGGCTGATGGCTGTGTGGTGACCCCTGGAGGTCTGGGTGCTTGGGAATTTGTTCCTCCTGGCATGATGCTGTGGTTTGCTCGCTTTGTCTTACCTGGTTGTTAAAAGAATGTTACCTCCAGCCAAGGCTCAAGTTCAGAGCACTGGCCCACCCCCTAACAAACAGCATTATATTTCTCAGCTGTGCTTTCAGTCTCCAAGTTAAGGTGACCTGCCAAGCTGGAAAGAAAATAGATTAACAAAAATCAGGTGTTTGCCAAGGGCTCCCCACCCCCACCACAAGCACAGACAATTGTGGGATCTGAGATTGGACTTCTTGAGGTTTTCTACACTGGTAATTCTGGCAATGCCTGGAGAACCACAACTGATGAATTTGAGGACTCTAAATCAGGAGTAGACTTTGGAGTGTTTTGGTGTTGATGAAAAATGTCCCTTGACGTTAGACTTTGGCGTTGCTGGAGAAAGTCCACAGCGAGTTGGACGTGCCCTTTTCTCACACCCACCTTGTCTGGGTGGCTCCTGCTCCTTGCCCTCTTTATTCCATGTTCCCCAGAATACCAGAGCTCAAGGGCCTTCATGTTCTCTGTTGTAAGGAAGTGGGCGGGTTGTGGTTGGTGCCTTTCACAGAAGGGGTATCTTCCCAAGAGAATTTTCAGATGCACTGACTATGGAGATTTGAGGTGGGTTTACAGAAAACTTCCTTATTTCAGTTTTAGTGTACAGCCACCTACACAATATTTTCTGGTTCTCAGAATTTCAGAGCTATTCACTTCCAACCTCAAATTAGGATTCTCATAAAACTTTCCTGGGGTATTGTCATAAAAGAAACTAAGCCTCAAAATCAGATTACTTGACATATTGACCTTGTCCTGAAAGAGAGACTGACTAATTCTAAACCCTGTACTGACATGTGGTTGCTGAGAATGGGGGTAGGGAGGGAAGGAAGAAAAATCACAGACATGCCATGATACAGTTGGGGAGATTTCATCTGAATTTCCCCCAAATATGAGATTATTCAGATATAATTCCAAGGGCTTCTTTCGTGACATCCCACCAATGTACAGGTGCACATGTTTTGAATGGATTGCATAGATAACTTATTTATGTAAAATGATTTTTTTGCATACTCCCAGTAGAGGTGCTTGTCAACTCTTTGATAGACATAGCAGGTCTAGAATTTCTAATTTATATCTGGAAGTCTTCGGGGTCAGGCAGCCTGGCTGATTACTTTGAGATTCTCATTGCTTATAAAGAACAGGAACGGAGAAACGTAGCCACCTCCATCCTCATTTGGGTGTCATCACTGCCCTCCGAATTCATTCTTACTGCCTTCCTTATCGCTGCCGCTCTCTGTTCTGTTCCCCTCATCCTGGATCCAGATGTCTAATGACTCTCACATGAGGGTCAGGGTGACCTTTGTATCCAAAGGGCCTCATGACTTCCCAGGCAAGACCAAGTCACAACTTCTCCCGTGGGTTTCCCCTCAATTGTTATTCTGAGCATTTAACTTTTTAAGTATTTGGTATTGAAGATCGGGGATAAACATGGGTCTGTAGATCTTAGACCTGTTTGTATAGATTTTTTCATTTCAACTTTCCAATCTCAGGTTTAAAAGAAACATATTTCCAGTTGTCTTTTAAAACTGATCTCGACTTTCCATGTCTATGTAAGATATTTATAATCCAAATCTCAACAAGCTGCCAAGCTTCTCCTTTCTAAAGAGGGCTGTGGTTTCTATGAGATCTTGTTGTGGAATGACACAAATTTGTTTGAGCTCCAGCAACTTGTTTTACTGTGTGGCCTTGACGGAGTTACCTTATCAGGCTTATGAGGCTCAGTTTGCCCATCTGTAAAGAGGCAATGGCAACAGTTCCTTTCTGGTGCACTTTCATTAACATTAAGTAAAGTAGTGAAAATTAAATTTCTAGCCTAGTGACTGGGACATAATTAAAACTGAATACATGTGAATATGCTTGATTCCTTTCTTTTGTTTTTTGTACACCTTTCCATCTTTACCTCCTTCTACTTTTTTCTTAGAATCGTGGAGAGCTATTTCTCTGACCACTTATATGTAGCTTTTTATCTTGCTAAGGGGAAATCTTAAGACTCAGGTTCCATACTTCCTGGAAGAAGTTAATAAGCACTCCCAAGGCCACAAAATGCCAGGCACCCTCCTGATGCTCTGCATAGATTCTCATCTAACTCCCTAAACAGCTCCGTGAGAACCTCAATATCCCCATAAACAGGTGGGAAAGCTGAGACCTAACATTTAGGTAAATACAGCAAAACTGTTCTAGTTTGCATGGCTTCCAATCTATGTCCTTTCCACTCATCCAGGATGCTTCTGAGAAAGCAGGGCCACCTTGTCCAGAGAGACAGCTGTAGTGAAGTTGCAGCCTGCAAAGATGGAACAGAGGAAAAATTGGTCATTGCAAAGACTAGCAAGAAAAAGCCAGATGCTTCAAGAGAAGACAATAGGAAAAAAAATGGCCTGAGGAAAACACAAGAACCAGTAGGACTCCAGGCTTTGTAGCCTCAGAGTTGCAAAAGTGAAAGACTTTGCTTTGAGAAGAGAGTCCCAGGACATCAAGCTCCAGAATGGTGGCAGTCTAGCAGTTAGTCCTCATGATTTGGATAATAGTCACTCATCACCTACAGCCAAGAGTGAGGGAAGCCTAACTACTGCTCCAGCTGGCAGCAGACCTTGGCATCATTCGTGTGGTGCTGGTTTTATGTACATGTAGAATGCAAGAGCTGTGGAGTCAGAAAGAGTTCCACCCAGATTTCAGAAGAAGGCCTTGGAGGCCGGGCAGTGTGCCCCTGAGAGGTCAGGGTGTGAAGCTGTGAATGGCAAGACAAAGGTGCAGTGGAGACCCAGAAGTCTGGAGATGCCAGAGATGTAGACCATCAGAGGAAAACTTCAAGGAGGGAGCAGAGCTGGCTCAACAGAGAAGCCATGGGAACTACAACCAGCAGTGCTGTAGAGGCCCAGCCACACAGGTCCCTTGGAGTTCATATCCTGCCACAGATTGCCTCGGATGCCACACATGTAACTGTAGGACTTAAATGTTTGCCCTGCTGGATTTTGGACTTGCTTTGCTCCTATTCCTTTGTAGCCCCCTACTTGTACCTTTTTGTATGGTCATGTTTATCTTTTGCCGTTGTATGTTGGAAGTATTTAACTTTTCATTTGTATGGGGGGCTCCCAGTTAAGAGTTTACCTTAAATCTCAGGAGGCTTCGGACTTGGACTTTTCAGGAATGCTGAAACTGTGAGTAGTTTGGCAACTCTTAGAGATGGACAAAATGCCTTTCATGTAAAGGTTGTGAATGGGACTTTGGGGCTCCAGGGGTGCAAAGTTATGGCTTTTGTCTAGCTGTTCCCCCCCAAAGCCTCATGTAGTCACAGGTGGGGCTTTTTCAGAGGTAGCTGGATCTACAGTGTGTGTGCTGAGGTTGATCATGATGCAGTGCTAGGATCAAGAGCCCTAGGAGTAAGGGTGTGAGTGTTACCTCCCTAAGTAGCCTGGATAAGATATAAGGGATAGAGAGAGCTGTAGTCCCCACTTGCTTGTTTGCTTTGCTAACTTCTGCCTGCCATGAGCTGTTTTTCCTCTGAGATGTCTGTCTGCCACGCCACCCTGCATTGGATTCAGCCAATTATGGACTGAAACCTCTATACATTGTGAGCTAAATAAACCTTTCCTCCCTCAACTTGCGGATGTTGGGTATTTTGTCTCAGCAACCAGAGAATAGTAACTAAAAATGAAAACATTGGCCACAGGAAGTTTGCTGGGACATGGCCAGTTTGTCCAGTCTTTTCTATTTCTCTGACTCTGAGAATGGAGACTTTTTTCTTCAGTACTGGGTGTCAAATCCAGGGCTCTTGCACAGAGCTATACCCATAGCGCATTTTAAAATTTTTATTTGGGGACAGGATCGAGGTAAGTTTCCCAGACTGAGTTTGAACCGGTAACCCTCCCACACCAGCCCTTCCCTTACTGGGATTATAAGTGAGTACCCCTCCACCTGCCAAACTGAGCCTACTTGACGAAGCTGATGAAAATACTGCACAGAAGTTCAAAACAGTTTGATTCAAGGCCAAAGCTCTTAATTCCAGCGATGAAAGTGCCTTTTAGTCAATGTACCATGGGAAGTTATGTGTGAGGAAAACTAAGGCCAGAAAGAGAATAATAAGATACAGAAAGGCAAAAGGAACAGAGCAGGATCAAGTTACACTAGGCAAGAATGGAGGCCCTGGGGTAATTAAAATAGGAAGGGAGAACTGGCAGGGTTATGCACACCTGCGTTCCTAGCGCTCTGGGGGGACGAAGCTGTAGTATCATAAATTTGAATTTAGCCTGGGTGCCTTATCAAGTTCCTATTTTATGGCCCTGAGTTCAATCCCCAGTACCACAAAACAAAACAAAAAAATGGAGAATTCAGAGAAGTTAACTTGGAGTGTGTGTGTATATGTGTTTACACAAGGAGTCACTCTTTCCAGGAACGGGGGCCACTACCCGAACCTCCCAGCACCACTGAGGTTGTCCCCCATCTCATCAGGCCAGTGGTATGTGCCATTGGCAGGGGGTTAATGAGCAGGTAGATGCACACATATGGTGGCCAAGGCCATGGTGAGAATGATTCACAGAAATCTGCTTGCTCTCAGTGTGAAGCCTCCTGCAGAAAACTTGGGAACCACTTTCTGAGCCCACGAAGCTTTTCAAAAGACAGGAAGATAACAGGGAAGCCTAATCTCATCCAGAAATCTGAGAACATTGCAAATGTGGCCTTCAGAGGGCATAGGGTAAAAGGCAAGATAACATATATAAAATCTATTTCAGTGCTAGAGAACCTATGGTAAGTGTGTGTCACACTGGACACCCAGAGCCCTCTGTTTTGGCAGGTATGTGAGCCAAGTTGCCCCAGCAGCTGAGCATTAGATAACTGTGCACATAGGTTGCAGTTTGGGTACTTGGTCTCTAAAAGGTTTGCCATCACTACCCTAGTTCCTTATTTGATAGTAATCAGGGTAATTGATCATGATATTTGGCTCTGTGTGACTATTCCTCCCCTGTGAGTTTTACAGGACCAGAGGGAGTTTCTTGCTCCCATCATACCTACATGAATATTTTGTGTTGCTCACACTAGGCAGTTGTTACCTTCTACCCTACAGGCAGTTGCATTTAATCAGCAGGGGGTGACAGACAGAACCATATACACACATTTGCTTCCACAGATAAACATAATGCTTCCAGTTAAGAGGTGCTGTATTAAGAGCATCTTGTTTCTTGTAATGTAAGCACATTCTTCCACTGACCTTATAACTACCTTCTTCTATGTTGGTGTTAAGGCTCACAACTCTTAGGTCTTGATACTTGGCTTAGAGAGATTCCTTTTGGTAGGCTTGTTTTGGCAATGAAGATTTCTAAGTGTCTTTGGTTTTGGGAGGTGGATCTGTTAAAACTGGGCTCCCCAACCCTTGGACCAAGCATGGGTACCAATCTGTGGCCTGTTAGGACTGCATTGAACAGCAGAAGGTGAGGAGTAGGTAAACAAGAAAAACTTCATCTGTATTTGCAGCCTTTCTCCATAGCTGGAATCACTGCCTGAGCTCTATCTCAGGTCAGCAGCAGCCTTAGATTCTCATAGAGGTTCAAATCCTACTGTGAGCCACACCTGTGAGGGATCTAGATTCTGTGCACCATATGAGAACTTAATAGCTGATGATCTGAGGTGGAGCTGAGGTGGTGATGTTAGCATTGAAGAATGTACAATAATTATTATATGTCACAAATCAAAGAAAATAGCCCTCCCCCCAGTTCATGGAAAATTGTCTCCCACAAAACTGGTCACTGGTGCCAGAGGGGTTGGGCATCACTGTTCTAGAAGATAATCCATTTGAACTTAGAAGCTGCAGGCCACTACAAACAACTTGGCCTAGTGTGCTTTGTCCCCTTTTCTCTGTGTAAACCAGTATCAGGACTTTTGTGTGGCTTGCAAAAGTTTGTCTTACTGAACTTAGCCTGGGTACCTTATCAAGAGCAAGTTGACCATAGACTAAAAGACCATACTCCAGAGGAGTTTATCTACAGATGCTAAATATCTAGCTTTTCTTTGTTTTTAATATGGGGAAGGGGAGGTACTGTTTTACTTCTGTTTTTCTTCTAGGAGGTTCAACAAAGTTCCAAGTAAATAAAAGAACCCATACTAAGCAAGTACCCACTAGGCACCAGACACATTGTTAGGTACTTTACATACATAAAACATTCTCAAGTGGCTTGTGAGGATGAAGTGGCATTTTTTCTGTCCCCCCACACCAAGACCCCTTTTAATGGGTCAGTTGTCCTGTCTAGAATGGATAAAGGAATAGGCAAATCATCAGAACTCTTTAGTTAAAAATTAAAGGGCCTCTAATTAAAGATGGCTGGGCCTGAGCTAGTCAGCCACATCATTAGAGGAGATGCATTTGAAGCTCCCTACCTCAGGACCACACAGCCCCTATCTTCTACCCCACCTTGCTGTCTCAGGTTAATTTCAGGCAAAAATATAAATGAGGCCAACTCTGCTTCCTTCAAGTCCTATAGCACTAATAGCACTAATCCACCCCCACCACCACCACCACAAGCAAATAACCTGTTGTGGGTGGAACATAGCTACTTCAAGCTGCTCCTGACTCATCCATTTCTCAAGCAAAATCCCAGCAGGCTGTTCCCTCAGGGCCCTGCTCTCAGATCTAAAGCTGATAAACTAATTGGGGCTAATGTGATAATGGGCAATAATGACATTTACTCTTTTTATCAGGCCCAGGGCATACATGTGTATGTTGAGAGGGCCTTTGGCCCGGTATACTAGATTGAAAAGGAGAGAAAGGTAAGTCTGTGTGGTGTACTTTACAGAGGCAAAGGGTCTTATAGAGCTGTTCTAAAGTGTGCTACTCTAAATGTCAAGACCTCCTTTAAGGTCAGGTTGAATTCCAAGATGTTCCCAAGTCCTCTGGTGCCCTCTTTCCACTTTCAAAATCTCTGCATTCATGTTGCACAGTAAGCATGGAAGAAATCACACCACTGCTGACTCCCATCCTACCTTGTAATACACTAACCAGTTGCTTTCTGGTCTAACCAGGAGTCTTGTTTACATGCAGGCCTTACAGTTTTACACAAGAGACTTCTTGCTTTTGATCACAAAATCTTTATCTCTTTGTCAAAAGTCTATTCCCCTTTCCTCTCCCACAAAGGGGGTATTCCCGTGAGTTCAAGAAACCTTCTTGGACAATTCACTCATGCCACGCCAGTGTCAGGGAAGACCCAGGAGAGAAAGTTAATGGTTAGGGGATGGTATTTTTCCTAGCCAGGCCAGTTGCTCACCTTTACAGGTGCAGGAACATTTGTGACCTAGTGAAGCAGGAACGGGCAACTCCCTGCATGCCCTTGGCCGGAGGGTGTGTGAGTATTTGAAATCTACAGACCCTCCCCATCTGCCTTCTTGCCCAAACTGCTGTTTTAGTCCCAATTTCAGGATCTTGATTGCTCCCTCTGGTGTCCCTATAGGAGTGTCGGTAAACAGGAAAAGATCAAGTAAGTGTCAAGAGGAAATGAAAAAACTAGATAATCCAGCAAATCAGCGCCTACTTTGCTGAGAACTGATTGCTAGGCTGGAGAGCTCAGAGTTGACTTTCTCTCTAGGGGCCTTTTCTTTCAAATTTTCTTCTAAGGCTCTTACCTGGGGCCAGGGGAGAGTAGATTTTCAAAGTCCCTTGACTTTGCCAAGGGTCACTGTCAAGGAGGCAGTTGTAGTGTCTGGAAAGAGAACTGGCTGGAAGATCCTTGAGAACGTAACAGCTGCACAGCCCGAGCAAAGATCTTGGTGCTAAAGTCGAGTGGACTGAATACAGATTAGAAAATAAGACAGATGTTCAAGAGCGCTCCTCCCACACCCCTGCACCACCACCTCTGCCAGATCTGGGCTTCTGTGCACTCTGCTTTTATACTCTCCCTTCCCGATGGTGTCTTAGGGGAGCTCGATGCTTTTCACCCGAAACTGCCTTTGAGCTGAAAAGAACAGTCACCACCAAATCAATTCCTCATCTATTAACAGGTTGTCTCTCTGTACTTGAGACACAGGCATAACCTGGTTAGACCTGTTTTGTTTGAACACTAACGTGTGAGTTGGCCCAATGCAAATGAGCCAATGTTTGTAATCCTTTATTTTATTTTTTTAAAGGGCCGGGCAGCCAATCACAAGAGGGGGAAGTGACTTAGGGAATTCCCGGTTGGTGGCTTATTGCTTAATATCCTACAAAATGATTTTAAATTATTGTCATGTGCATTTATCTTCACTCTGATGAAGGCTCAGACGTGATAACACCTGTGGTTCCCCATCCTGGTCGGAGCTGGCGTGACAGCTGCTGGCTGCCTCTCCTCTCCATTAGCCAGGGCTATTGGATTTCCCACCCAGACTCTTTAGGCAAATGAGGTAAGTCTTTATTTTTAAACTTTCTTTTGAATCTGAAATTCAAACACCTGCATGGAAAGAGCAGCCTGCCTTGAACCAGACGGCTGAGAGTAGCACAGCCTCCCGGAGGTGGCTGAGGCGAGTGAAGCTCGCGTACCTGGGCTTACCTCACCGCTTCTTGTTAGTCTTATTTTGAGGGCCAGCTGAGCTCTCCGAATGCTGTCTGTGAACTTCCTACCTTGTGGGGACTGCTAGTGACTGTGACTTTGAAACTCCTGGTTTCCCTCTACCGGTGTGGCAAAGCCATGTTTCTGAGTTGAATTCTTTGGAAACAAACAGGCAGATTGGGTTAGGCGGCTATAATGAGGCTGAGCAAAGAGCTGGTTGGCTAGTAGCTTTGGGGTCTCAAAGCACAGCATCTCACTTTCTACAGATGTCTTCTGCTGGCAGTTTTGCTGACTCATGAACTGTAGCGAAAGGCCGGTTCATCTTTACTGTGTCCCAGTGTTGCAAAATGGCTGGAAGTAGGCAAGAGCAGGAACTTCCACAGGGGAAAAGGTGGCCAGGCAGCCAAGATAGAAAGGGGCACTTGTGAGAGCCAAACACTTAAAATGAACGCTGTCCAGGAAAAAAAAGTCAATTTAGACAAAAGGTTTTACCCTATCACCAAAGGACAAACTCACCTTTTGTTCCCATTGGGATATTATGACCAGATGGGCAGACGTGACTCAGCAGCAACAAATGCATTAGAGACAGGGACTCTTTTGATTTTGTTGAGGTACCATGAAGAAGTTGGTCCCAGTATGGACAGAACTGGGACAGCAGGGAATTAATCTTCTTGTTGGTCCACAGTAGCTCCCAAGGGAAGGTCATGTTTTCAACATCCATCTTTGTTAATTTAATATCCTAAGCTCTATTGTGGGAGTGTGTTTTGCTAAGATGAAGTGTTAAGATTGTGTTGTTAAGATGCAGCATAAGAGTCTGTGAGTTTAAGTACACAGGTGTCTCTGCCGGTTGTCTGCACTGATCTCAGGAACAGGGAGAAAAAGAGGGAAGATTTCGATTCTGAGAACTTTTGCTGAAAGTTTTAAGTGTAGGCACTGTTCTGTAGATGTAGGTATGAAGCTGTATGCAGATGGTATCTGTCCGTGTGTAAAAGGGAAGCTGGGGGTTACATGTGGCGGTGTGCTGCATCCTCTGAGGTCAAGGGAAGAGTCAATTTTCAACAGGAGAGGTGAAGACACGTCCTTAGGAAGAATTTTGTAGCTAAGAAATGCTCTCAGAAGAAATTCTTAGAGATATTTTCAGAATAACAGTCATGGTGGCATCTAGAGTTTTCCAGAAGGCTCCATTTGCCCTCTCTGTGTGACCTAAAATTCTGTGACTATGAAAGAATTCATTAGTCTCATCTTTTTCATGCTATGTTGTCATGTCGGACTACATTGCTTCCCCACCAGTGGCTGATCGTCTTTAAAAACTGCAGTGGAAATGAAATGAGATAGACAGTCACTTGGAAATGTGTAACCACACTTTAAAAATTTAGAAACTTTCTGGAGACAATCCTCTGTGTTTCCAAAATATATTGCAGAGGCATCCTAGGCCAATGCTCTGCCACTGAGCTGTAACCCCAGCCATATAGAGGTATTACAAAAGAAAGCAATCCTGAAAAAGCAGCTGTGCTCAAAGTTCTCTTACATTAGTACTCAAGATAGTCTTCAGGAATTCTTAACAATAATTTTTATTTTTATTAGTACATGTTTGCAGTGCATAATGATTGATTCATCATGGGGAATTGGTACATAACACATCTTAATTCTTTTTATGTCTCCTTCCCCTGGTCCTTAGGACCTTTAAAGGGTGGCTGTGAGTAGAGCAATGTATTTGGTGAAGGGCTCAGAAGGTCTCACATTCCATCCTATTAATTCCCTTGGGCTAAAAATTGTCTATGTGTACGTATACACACAGATGTCTATTTCACTTCTTAGTATATTAATAGTCTATATTTTCTCAATGGAAATGCCTAGGGCCTTTCCCAGCCTCTGACAAGCCCTATATCCATACTCCCGATTTCACGTCTGTAGGTGCCTGAAAGTGCTCCCATTCATTGATGACTGCCTATCCTGATCCTCTTTCAATATCTTTCTGACTTGTTGAGGGTCTGAGGCAGAATGGAAACTGGGAGGTTACAGCATGTACTCAGTTGAGGGCAGTTAGCTAGTTGGAAACTAGAAGGAACTTATATAAGGTCTCAACTCAGAACAGGAGTGCTTTGGGCCAAAGTTCCCTTCCAGGGAAGTGGAATTGAGCTTTCTGGAATCTCATACAGTTTTATTTCCTTCTTATCTGTCCCTGTTCCTCACTGAATTTGGGAATTTGAGCACGAGGTGGTGTTTACCGACTCTCTTGCTTTTTAGAAGGCCAGGCGTAAGAGCTGGGCTTCATTCATAGTACCCAAGCATAGAGTTTCATGCAAGGAGTGATCCCCAAACAGTGAATGTTTAAATTTTTAAAAAAATTATTACAGCAAAAGACATATGGCCTCCATCCTCTCAAAATACTCCCTTTGCTTCAAGCACACTTAGCCCATCATTCTGATCACTTTGTGAAGCAGTTCAAAAGTCCTCTTTCACATCTTTACAAGACGTGATAAAAATATGGTAAATATTGCTGCCGAGCACCATCCGACAGAGGGGGCAGGCTCGTAAAAACATTACAGCGTGTCCCCTTCCGCCTTGTTCACTGAATCCAGCACAGGGCAACTTCTGGTTCTTCCTCAAAGTCAAAGTGACCATGAAGAGTAAACATTTTGAGTCAGTTCAGGACACTGAGGCGGCTATGACCACACAGCTGAGGACATTCTAGAACTGCCTCAGAGAGTGGCAGTGCCCCAGAAGAGTGTGAGATAAGTGTGTCTGAAATGAGGGGAAGTATTCTGAGCGGGATTAATGGCAATGTGTCTTTTACTACAATAATTTTTAAATAATATTTAAACACAAATTCATTCTTAAAAATTACATCTCAAAAACATCACTGAAAAGCTCCTCTGTATTTTTCCCCTTTCTCCAAATGAAGTCACCTCTTAATTCCCTCCAGACAGGAATAATTTTCAAATTTTGTCTTCAGGAAGAATAGGGTGGAGTGGCTACCAAGACCACCATGGTCGTACCTGCTAACACACTTGAGGGTCAACGCCATTGCTTTAAGGACTCGAACAGAAATTCTAAACCTTTCAGTAACACCATTTGGTGTTGGTTTGGCCTATTCCCTTTGTTAAGCTAGTCCTCTGGTAGAGCTGAAGCCACAGTCCCTTCTGTTGTGGGTGGGGCTGCAGTTGGGAGGCACTGGCATGGTGTTTCGAGCCCACATATTTCCCCCGCCTTTGTTACCGGGTAACTGAACACAGCGAGGTGGCCTTCAGCACAGGTAAGCTGAATTTATGGAGGAGATCGCCCTGCAAAGACAGAGGCAGGAGGCAGCTACCCACTTGCTTCCAGGTTCTCTTAAATCTGTCTTCAAATAACTGCATGGAGAGAGGGTGCATAACTGACTTGACATTTTCACCTCTTATTTGTTATCAAATGTCTGAAAAATAATGTGAATTATTTTAATTATCAAGCAATAATTAAAAATTGTTAGTTTCTTTAAATTGGACAAGGACTTAAAGGGTTAGATTGTTAAGCTATTAGGCAGAAAATCAGCTATGAAGGGGGGAAAATGGCTCCCCACAACAGGTCATCTCAGTATGGGACATATTTTACCTGACTGGTACTGACATCAATAAGCCAGGAAGTGCTGGAGTATACATTTCTGTGGATTCATCAGTTACTTGATAAACACTTTACTGAAATTCAGAAGGAGAAAAACATCTTTCAAGAATCTTCCCTGAGGAAGGCAAGACTCCATGTTTGGAGGGATAGGGGCATGGCATAGGGAAGGCTGCGCATGGGGCCACCATGGCTGTATGTGGGACACCACTCACAGTGGCAGGGAGGGGAGCTGACAAAGCTGTGTGTAACACACTCTTAAGATCCATTTCAACCCTCAGATTCTAAGGCTGTGTGTGACCAAGTTGGGGGAGGGTGGCTGAGGGGACAACTATGCCTGAGAGGGGTCCAGTGAGGTTGATATGAGTCTGTGAAAGCTGGAAAAGGTGGTGGGAGATCCCCTCCAAAAACAAGAAAGGAAAGAAGACCAGCAGGTTCCCTTGAGTGGCTTCCTTAGGGTCCTCAGAACTTTGGCTAAGGGATATACTTAGTGGATGTACCAAGATCAGACCCTTGGCACCTTTATTAGCTGTATTAGGGATATTAATTTGCTTCCATACCATATCTATCTTTCTTTTTTGCCTCACAAGCCCAGAGCTGGTGAGAGCATGGAAATGGTTGAAGTAGGTTGTTTGTGACAACAGGGAACAGTTGCTGTACATGAGCAACATTCTAATGGTGTCTCCCATAAAATACTGTGGCAGCCTCCTACGAGGTGAAATTCACACACCCATAGGGGCACTGATGAGTTTACTTGACAGATCACCTGGGAATTATTAGGCAGAGGAGATGAACATGGACTCACTTCTCCAAGAGGAAGACCCAGTGGGTAATCACAAAGGCAACAAGACCAGTTCATGCACTGGGTGGCCCAACTCAGATCCCAGGGATTCCCTGAAGGCTCAGCTCTGCACCCAGAGCAACCAGAGCTTGTTAACAGGGTCAAGAAGGATGTTGCACTTAAAGACACTCGCAGGGTATTAATGGACCTTGTTTTAAAAGAGTTAACCTATAAAATATTCCTTTGAAAAGTGATTAACCACATTCTGTCCTGGATTGATTTTGGGTCTAAGGCCCTTATTTCTGGCTCGTTGGACTCACGATCTCTTTCTCCCTCTCACCTTTTGCCATATCCTGACCTTCTTGGAACCTCCTTCAAAAACTTTCCTTTCATCATTAATGGTATTTAATGCACAATTGTTTGAACTATATCCAGTACAGGAACAGTCAAAACATGCTTTTTGATGAAACAAAGCCTAAATTAATAAAGAATCAGAATGTCCAACTAATAGCAGTTTGATGATTGAACGAGTAGCCCACCTCACAATCCCGCTCTTTTGATATCATAACTTATTTTTACTTTGGCATGACCTTTCTTTGATGGTGCAGTTGTGGGGAAGTTAAACACTATCCTATTTGCCACTGTGTCCTCCAGCCGTATCACAGACACATGAATAAGTAATCTTGGGGGCTGGGCTATTGCTTTTCCAGCTGTGGATTTAGGAGAGTTCAGTCATCTCATTAGGCCTTTCTCAGCTTGGTGAAAAGTGTCTCTAGAATTCTGTCGAGCCTTTCCTGGAACAGGAAGATAATGATGGGAATGTGGCCGTCCTACGGCCCATCTGAGGAGCTTTTAAAAAGTTTCCCTCTATGGTGCTGGTGGCATAGTTTGGAGGATGAGGTGGGAGAAGTGTGAAAGGGGAAGCTGTTTTTATTGTAGTAGGCTATATGTAGATGGGGCTCTAAATTCAACCTCTGCCTCAATTCTGATCACATAAAAAATCAGAGAGCAGGCACTCACTGCTCTGCTCTCTTAAGTCCACTGGCTAGAAGGCTGTGGGTATAAGAAAATTGATGAAGAGTAGATTTCAACCAGTGTGTGTCCGAAGGGGTGGAACACTGTACAGACTTAGGTCTGGAATCAGCTGGGACATGCCACAAAGATACTAGATTTAGAGTCAGAATTCTTGGATTCAAAATTATTCTGGCCCTGGGTAATTGAGTGACTATGAGTGAATTATATAAGCTTTAGCATCTGAATGTCCTCATCTGGAAAATGGGCTTAATCACATCCACTGCACAGGGATGTTGTAAGCATCGTGTTAAACAAAGAATGTGAAAACACCAGAATAAATGGTTATGAGTAATTAATTAGTGATTTGAGAGTGGAAGTCAAGGAGAAATATCCAATTCAGGTGAATTCAGTGAGTCTCTGCTTGGTCAGGATGAAGAGTTATTAAATTTTTTGCATTAATGATCAACTTTGGTTCTGCAGAGAAAGACATGCAGTAGATTTTTACTGGTCATGGTGAGTCGCAGGGAAATGAGATGATTCATGATAACAGAGGACTTCCAGTTTGCCTCCATTGGAACTGACTGCATAGCACAATACATGGAGCTCCCAGGGAAGAGCTGGAGTAGGCACGCAGCATGTTCTGCCCCTGCCTTGGTGCCTGGCACATAGTGGCCTAGAGAAGACGGTCCCACCTTTGGGCTGTTCACATTACTGACTGCAACTTTGAATACCTACGCTTAAAATTCTGGAAGTGTCTCCAGATGTCTACAGGCCACCACTGTTGAAAGTATTATACTTGGGCAAATGTTCTAGAGGCTTTGGGGGGAAAATAACAAAATAAAACCTAAGTAGTTGTTTTGTCTAGACATGGTGGGGTCTCCTTGTGATAAATAGTTCAAATGTTCTGGCCATGCAGAAGTGGATTCTAGAGGCTAAGGTGAAGGAGTTGTCTTTGCTATTAGTTAAACAGCCGAAGTTCCCAGCTTTGTTTCCAAGGATTGCTTGATGTCTGTGCAGAATATTTGGGAGCTCCATGAGCTTGGATGTGAAAATGTTACATTAGAATTTTCCATAATCTCTTATTAAAATTTAACATTTTCTTCCAATGCAAATACAGTATTAACTGCGTCTGTGACTGTTACCAAAAGCAATCACAAAATTTTTGTATCACCTTATGCTCGTTGCAGATATCTCAAAAGATCACCCTCTGACATCACAGAGGTGATTAGACCTGACATAGATAGTCTTATTTAATGTGTTACTAAAGAAGGAAATATATATTATTATGATATTACACATTTGTTTTAAAAAGTATTTCAAATAATCAAGATCATTGAGAAGGGACCCACCTGCCTCAACAGATTGCAAAATAGGTTCATAGTATGAATAAAAGACTAAGAACTTGGGGCTGGGGATATAGCTCAGTGGAATAAGCGCCTGCCTAGCAAGCGCAGGATCCTGAGTTTGATCCCCAGTACCGCCAAAAAAAAAAAAAAAAGACTAAGAACTTCTAATGTACAGCATTCTGTCTGACAGGGCTAATGGAATCACTTCTGAACAGGGCCAGCTGATAGATAATTTCTGCCAAGACAGAGGATAAGGTTTTCTCTGGCCGTGGGTAGTCTTGGAGCTGTGGAGGGACCTTTAATAAAGATGGTAATAATTGTGATGATATTAATAGCTAGCATTGGTTGAGTGCTCGTTACGGGCATGTTCAGTGTCCTATTTTGTTGAATCCTCCCACTCACCTGGGAAGATAGGTCACGGGACAGTCAGACATAGAAAAGATCTCTCACCCCAATGGTGACAGAGTCTTGGCGTAATTTACAGCAAAAATGGGGACTGATCCCTGGAGGTCAGCATCATGGGTGTGTGGCTTGTGCAGCTCTGTCTGGTCTGAGATTAGGAATACTCTGCTTTTGGTGCAATGTTCTACTGTGGCTGTCTTGAAATTTTGAATACATTTTGAACCAGAGACTCTCTGTTTTCCTTCTGCCCAAAGCGATGGATTATATGGCTTCTCCTGTCTGTGGAGGTGGTGATGTTGTTTGGATGCATGACAATTCCTTAGGCTAGGAGTCTGGGAAACCAAGCTCTGGGAAGGTGGATGCAGGCCTGGGGAAGCTAAGGCCTGCTGAGGAGGAAAGGTGTAGTTTTTGTGTTGGTGAATTTTATAGTTTGGCTTGAGTTTTGAAGGTTTTCTGTGAAACAGTGTGGGAATGGTTGTATTTTATGGAAGAAGGGATTTGATTCCTTGGACAATCTTCTGGTAGACTTTCTTGTTTGCTTTTCTGATGGGTTTTCATTTTTTATTTTTCCAGAGAGCTTGCTGCCTAAGTCAGTGAGTTAGAGAAGCAGAACAAAGTCTGTTTTGGAAGGAAAATGAAACCTACTGAGTTGAGAGTCCATTGCTCTTGTAGGGAGGTGCTACGGAGTTAGCTTTGATGCCTACTGTCCTTTAATGAGTACCTGAACAAAGAGAAAATTTCATTTTTTTCTGAATTTGTAAGCAAATCCAAGCATTATGGTCTTTGGTTCTTAAGTTGTGACGCTGCTGATGGAATAAACTTGTGAGGTTCTGTCTGTATTTGAGGGACACAGTTTTACAAACTGTTGTAAGGTCTGGAACAGGATTGTGAACACAGTGTGGATGGAAGAGGGGGAGAGTTTTCCTGGTTTTCTTTGAGTGACAGACTTCAGGCTTCTGGAATGACACAACCATAGTCTCTTTCTTGTCATCAGTGTGTTGTTCCCAGCCTTTAGGACTCACGTGTGGCACTCAACCATCAGGTACTCACCAAGCGAACCAGATTTCCTTAATTTTTCAGCAGCTTTTCTTCCTTATTTTTATTGCTGCTATTTTATTTTTAGGCAGCTCTCTCACCCTATGTCCGTGTAGGGCCATCAGTGGGAAGCCAGATGAAGGTTTTTTGTTTTGTTTTTGGTACCAGGGATCGAACCTAGGACCTCACATATGCTAAGCAGGAGCTTAACCATTGAGCCACCCCACCAACCCCAAAGTTTCATGGATGAGTGTGGGGAGTTATGGATTGGTCTTTCTGTAGTGTCTGGACATGCACTATTATTTTTATTAGGGTACAGGCGTGACCAGTATGGCTCGTACTCACATTTAGGGAAAAAGTCACTGGAGCTGTCCTCTAAAGATCTCAACTGTCAAATTAAAAGGACGAAACCCTATGTAACATCCTTCTCTTTAGAAATGCAAGGGATCTGTTTGCAAAGCTGCGAAGAGTTATGCTGCTTTTCCCATGCTGTTCCGACTACAATTTTTACAAAGCAGCCAGTCCAGTTACTAGATTTGCATCCTGAGTAAATTGCTTAACTTCTTTGTGCTTCCTCATCTGTAAAATGGGACATTAAGTACTGATGTCTGACGTTCTTGCCAGGACTGAGTGAGATAATTTGTGTAAAGCCTAGTTCCATTTGTAAGACAGTAAGTACTCAGTCGATGTGAATTATCCTACCGTCATAGCCTTTGTTGTTGTTTTGTAATTATACAATCCATGAGATTCCACATTGGCAGTTGTTGATCTTTTCTTGGCTTGAGCTTCTTGATCTTTTCCTGGGAAGAAATTTGAGTCTTGAAATGGTCGAATCCATTGTCCTGGTCCATCTCAACCACTCCCTGGCTCCAATCCCCACCCCTTACCTCCCTCCACCCTTCTTGCATTCTTGCACAGTTGGTCTTATTTATTTTTCAGTCCGCTAAGGGTGTTGTTAAATCTTTTCCTTTTCTGCTGCTTGATTTGGTCTGAGGCACTCCACTCCCTGCCCTGCTCACAAGAATGCCTGGGAGTGCTCAGCCAGCCATATCCCTCCCTGTCAGATCGCCCTGTTCTCAACAATCCCAGGGAAGCCATGTTCCTTGGCCTTTCCCATTAAACCAGTGCTCTGGTAGAAATGAAAGCCCGTGGCCAAGAGAAGGCTGGGAAAGGTGATTTTGTGGGGCAGTATTGAATGTCACCTCTGAATATGCTTTCTCCAGCTTAAAAAGAGATATTAAAAGGCTTCCTCTGACTATGTGTGTGTGTGGAAGTCTGGGCAATGATCTATCATTTAATTAGTGTTGTTCATGAGCTCCATTTGAGGGATTTGTTTAGCTCTTTGTAGCCCTTTTGGGCTTTGGCTCATCACATGATATTGACAAACTAATGACAAATGGGAGTGCTATGATGCCTGGATTAGGGGAGAAATGCCACCCGGAACCTCTCAGACTCTTTTTTCTGGGACCTCAAATTCTTTGGCAGCACAGGGGGTGAATCTGCCCTTTTGAGGTAGGTACAGGTAGCCTTATCTCTCAGACAGGAGAACCGTGATCCAGGTTTTCAGATTATGCTCTTCACCCATGGTTGGAGGTGGGGCGTCTGTGAGAGAGGCTCAGCTGAGGCCGGGGGTTGCTGGATTTCTGCTTCAGGAGGTCATACATAGACCCACCTACTCCCTAAAGCACGTTGACTTCCTTTGGAGAAGGGCTGTGCTTTGAGTTTACATCACCTGCAGCAGCCCCTTCCCTGCGCTTGTTAATCTGACTCAGGATCTGAAGCTGGGCTGGCTGGACACTGGCCATATCACTCTGCAGTCTTCGGACACCCCTCAGTGCCCTGGCAGAATCAGCCAATGGAAAAGTACAAGGCCTTCTGGGCTTCCTGGCCCTGCCAGCTCCCACTGGCCTGTTCGATGCCTCCTCTTATTCTGCAGAGTGGGAGGGCAGCACCCAAACTCAAAGCACAGGGTTTTCTTTGGTTTTTATAGGAAAAACAAATTGGCAGGAGTGCTCCGTCAAACCAGCCCAGGCTGTTTGGGCAGATGCCTTTCTTTGCTTTTTTCTGTTTATTTTCCAACAAATCAATGCTTAACTGCGTTGTTATCGGAGCAGAGCAACAGGTGCAAAAAAATAATTCTGCTGCCAACTCAAATGAAAAGGTAGGGCTTATACCCTTTGGGAGGGATTCGGAAGATAACAGAAGCCCCTGCCAACAACTGAATTAACAGCTCTGTTTACGGTGGGTTTTATGTTAACAACCTGCTCCTAACCCTCCATCACATAAACAATCCATTGTCTTGGGAAGGGACATGAAGCCATCCAGACAACCCAAGGCTTTATTCTGCTCTGAGTGGAGATTAGTTTTGGCAGAGGCTGCTTGGTGAAACTCAGAGGTATTTATCCTGTCTGCCAGCTCTGTGTTTTAGCAAGGGTTTTCTCTGACGGCAAGGACAGGGGGTTGTTGGAGAGAAGAGCATCCGTCCTACTCTTAAACCAAGTTGAAATTCTTGTCCAAGTTGGTTATTCCAAATACCAGAGCAGATTGCCTGACTCCTGCTCTTGCTCCAGTCCATTCCAGAGGGGAGATGGGGAGTGAGCTCAGTCAACTTTGGAAAGAGCTACCGTTGTTCTGGAAGTGTCTATTAATAGTCCAGCAGGGTAGAGTGCCACCATTAGTGTTTCATTTGCTACTGTGGCCCCGGCACTATGATGCTGAACACTTAGCACCACTTGATAAATATCCATATTAATTGGAAGGATAAGTAAATATTGTAATTATTGCACAAGTATTTCTTGCGTGGTCGCTGTGGAAGGCTGAGATAACTGTTTTGTGGGGGAGGGTTATGAGATTGAACATAAAAGGCGATAAGCCTGTGAAGGACTACAGTGGGTAGGAGGGTCAGGGATATCCAGTCATGTTCTGAGACCCATTGGCTTGTTCTGATTGCCGAGTATGTACTTGTAGGTAAGCAAATGGTGTTGAATCTAAAAACTGGAGGATACTGACTATTAGGTACTTTTTTGTTGTTTGCTTTGAGTAATTGGGATATAACTCAGACCCTTGGACATGCCGGACAAATGCTCTATTATGAACTACATTCTGGGCTCTTTTTATTTTTAGTTTTTAATTTGATACTGGATGTTATAAGCTTCCCAGGTCTGGCCTTGAATTTATGATCTTCCTGCCTCAGCCTCCCAAGAAACTGAGATTACAGATGGGTTCAATCACACTCAGCAAGAACTGTTTTATTTCACATTGGTAAACGAGGCAGGGATAGGTTCTCCTTGGGTGATCTGGAGCTTGAATCCTCCTGATTGAATCTTTTGCCTTTAACTACACAAGGATTTCCTGTGTATACAGGCATTTCTTTGAAGGCTGGTACTTCTTGGAGTTAGTTATCTTGTAAGGGAAAATTGAGGGGAGGCGATTGAGTCCGCAGAACAGAAATTCTCAACTGTGAGAATGGTCCAGGATTCACCCAGTGTGTTAGAAATGCAGAGTGTGATTGAGAGGTCTGAGACAGAACATCAGAAAACTTCAGTTTCACCTCTGCTTAGATGATGATGATCTAGCCATCTCTTCATCAAACTTTGAGAAACCACTACCAGCCTTCTCAGCCAGGTCCCTGTCCTCACATTTGTGCCTTAACAAAGACCTCTGGCTGTATAAGAAGTGAGATCTCTATTTTTGCTACGCTTTCTTGTTAGCTATATCTTATGGTTGTTTTGTTTGATTTTAGAGTAGAAAAAAAGCAGAGTGGGGAGAGAGATTTTGAGGTTCAGCATTGGTGGGGAAAACAGCGAATCCTTGGGAATGACACTTCTAAGATGTAAGATAATTCCTACTTGAGCTGCCGCTGGAAAGAGACAGCGAGCCCCTTCTGGTCTCAGTGAAGGAATAGAGGCAATGCCACAATCAAGGAAGAGAGAAAAATTGAAATCCACAGGTCTTGTGCCAGAGGGAGGAGTAAATGCACATCTTCCAGCCCTGACTCTATTACAAAGTCTTTAACTTCTAATCTAAAATGAGTGCAAGAGAAATTTCTCAAAGATCGCTGGTGTCTGTAGATCTTTAGGGTCCACGGAGGATCTTTAGAGGCACTGGGCATCAGCCAATACCTTTAACACTGCAAGTGGATGTGGATTTTTGGTAGAAGCTACCATGTGTGTGGAGGACTCAAAAGACTCAATGACCTTTCAGATTCAAGCTTGCCTTGTTCTTAGTTTATATATCTGAATAGGATCGATAAAGGCCCTATGGGTTATTGAAGACAATCTTGTCTCTTGATCTACATCACTGCCTGTTGTGGTATGTGCCATCTTGTCTGGATTTGGCGGCACAGATGATAAAGATCAGCATAATGTGTGTATTTCTTAATGGCTTACAGTCAAGAAGCTATATCTATAATATATCCAGACTTGGCTCCCTAATATTGTCACGAAAAGACTTGAAACTCCAGAAAGAATACTTCCGATGCTGTCCCTGGGAGCACAAAGCTGTGTGTTTCAAAACACATCAGGAAGGTATGAAATTACCTGTGACATAATCTCAAGGGGATCAAATACATTGCCTAAGCCTGATTCACGTTTTGATTCACAGGTAAAGGTGCAAATTATTGTCTGTAGTATATTCAGCCACATCTCACATGTATGTGCATTATCTTCTCTCTTACTTGGGAATGGGTCTTTGAGACAAATGCCAGTCATATTCAAACAGGAAGTTGGTATGCTCTAACAACATCCTGAGGGCAAATGCTGTGAATTCTCCTGTTACTGGTTATGATGAAGGACTGCAAATGGTCTGCACGTCACTGTCATCCCAGAGGCCTAATTGCTTTCCTGGCTTGAGGAGTATAAAGGTCCTATGTCAGCCAGTTCTGTGGAGGTTTGGGCTTGATGGAGCTGAATGAAGAAGACACATGATGACCTTGGCTCTCAGTCCCCTGGGGCTAGAAACAGGAAAGGTGGACACCAGCCCTGCCAGAGATCTGTTCTGTGGCCCTGGTAGTTCCCAGGGTAGCTTCCCCCTTGCAGCGGGAGCAAACAAGGGCTTTGACCTGGGGACTAAGTCAGCTAAAGCACGCATAATTATAAGCCAGGGTATTTGCGAAATATAAAATTAAAACAACATTATTGAGTCACAGGCAGATGTGTATATATGTATTTACCTATGTATGTATATGTCTATTTTTATACATCAGGTTGATAAACATGGGAGGCAGCAGAACCTAGGGAGATGCTGTGATGGGGGAGTTGAGGTTAAGGATAAATTAATGACAGTTTTTTCCTCTGGCAAAGCACTCTCTCAGGTTTGTTGCTAGAAAGTCTGAGTTTAAATTCTCTTCTAGCTCCAATTTTAGCTAAGGTGCGTGACCTTGAATGAGTGCCCTAACTTCTCTGAGCCTCAGATAGTCAGTTTGTTAAGTGACATAATGACTCACAGATTTATTGCAAGCATGGACTGAGATAATGCGTTTAAAAATCAGTAGCACAGAGCTAGCACCTTTGAAGTGATCAGCAAGACCTAGTTACCACAGTATAATCGTAACACTGATCGCATTCAATCCTGGGTCTCAGTACTCCACCACTGAGTAAAAGAAAGATCTGCTTCCATCTGAACAGGCCCAAGCTGAGCTCATTTGTCTCCCAAGAGGCCATTGGAGTAGTTATTGGCTTATTAGTGTCCTGAGAGTGTGGGCAGTGCCTAACCCCAGCACCATGCCAGGGTCCCTGGACTGTCTCCCTCCTCTTGCCTTTCTGTCCCTATAATGCCAACTCTGCTCTTGGCGGAAGCCGAATACTTCCTTTGGGGGGACCCCGTTCAATATGAGTAGCCTGGGCGGCCTTCTGCACCTGCATTTCACACACACTGCCCTCTTCTTTGCCCCTCCACCTGGCTCTGGGCTTTGGGGTACAAAGCCATGATTACTCAGAGCCAGGGCATCATGCCCTCCCATGACTTTTGGCAGCCTCAGGCACAGTGTGGCCAGTGAGAGGAAAGGGAACAGGGGGACAACTCTCAGTCCCTTGGGCCAGAGCTGTGCCCACAGGGCAATAGCACGTCTCCTGTGAACAAGGGACCCACCTGTCCTAGCTCAGTGGCAATGGAGCATCGCTAGGACAGCACCAAGATGATGGTGGGCAGAAGGCATGATGGACACCAGGCTTGCCAGCACCAGGCCACTGGGACTGGAGGATATTGTACAGATGACAGAGATCTGAGGCTTTGCTTAAAATGAGCCTGCATTTCCATTTCCCCTTTGGAGGTTTAAAAAAATAACAAAAATTAGTATATTTTTACAAAAATCAGCTAACATTTATCAAGTACTTATTGTGTGTCAAATATTTTTCTAAGCACTTTACAGGCATCATTTCATTTGTCTCTCAGCAACACTTTCCATATCATACACCTTTGTAAACGAGGAAAGCCAAGGACTTGTCTAAACTTGTCCCATTAGCAAATCAGCAAAGCCAGGTTTGAACCATGGCCCTCTGATTCCAGAGCCCAGGGCTTTCTGACCATTACATTCTCCTGTCTCTGAGGAGTCTAATCCTGTCCCAGGAATGTCTCCAAGGGCAACCAACCCAGCTTAAAGAGAGATGGGCGGGTGCAGATCCTACCGTAAGAGCTGACAGTGACACTTGCCTCACATGAAGCCATGTGCTGAGTCCTTTACAAATACCCTCATTTATCCTTCATCAATTCCATGTTTTCTGTTATACGGGGAAATTGAGGCTGCTGAGAGGAGAGACATTCTCTTAGTCCAGCATCATTACTGAGGGGCAGCTCCCAAATTTCAACCCTTGCCATCCCGTCATATTTTTCAGAGTTGCCCTGAAAACACAAGGCAGTGGGAGCCTGGGTGGAAACCTCTTCACACCCTTGAAAATGTTCTTAGGTGGGACCTGGTGACTGTGAATCACCTTCTCCTCTGCGCAAATTTGCCAAGGATAAGCAGCCCAAAATGTGAGGCTCTTAATCTTTAAGCTCAGGCCTAGGGCTGCATCCCCTTTCATCCTGTTCCCCACAGTGGTCTGTCCTATGAGTGGTGGCCGGGCTGGGCTTCCTGGAAAGAGGAGTGGGCTCAGAGGGCCGTGGCTGTGTCTAGGGTGGCTGGGACACAGCAGTCCAAATCTTTAGCAGCGTAGAATGCAGGTGTTGACATTTACCTAAAACCACTCATTAAGATAGTGAGGGACAAGCTGGGTGTGGTGTCCCAGTGCTTGTGATCCCAGCACTTGAGAGGCTGATGGCAGGAGGATTGCCTGGAGTTTGAGGCCCGCCTGGGCTATACAGTGAGTTCAAGGCCAGTCTGAACTGCATAGCGAGACCCTCTCTCCAAAAAACAAAATCAAAAATAAAAATAAAATAGCGAGGAACAGAGGGGGCTATCTCTTCCACCAAGGTGCAGTTTGTGGCCTGCTCAGTGCTTTCTTGCTGCAAAAATGTTTCAGCTTGTTCAAGCCTGAGTGGCCCCTAACTTTTAGGGGAGCCTGTGGTTCAGGGGAGTTGCTACCCACAGTGGAACCGGTCCTGGCTGGAGGCCTGGCACAGGCTGCTTGTCTGTGCTTTCATCTTTTGGGTAGTATGCCCTGCTTCCTCTCTTCAAATAAAATACATTTGTTCTCCCAAAGGGTCATTTTTATGAGCTTTGCACAGAGGGGTGAAATTTTGGGTAAATGTGAAAATTCAGTGCACCAGTAGTGGCATGGAGTCCAATACTCTTCCCTCTGGTTGTTCCTACCTATGATAGATGTCTGAGGATATTTCTGAAGAAATCTCTGAATA